>CM077178.1:1300911-1390911 GCA_039654105.1 Coreius guichenoti | reverse complement strand
GCGTTCGCTGACCAAGGTTATTTTCGTAAACGAAAACTAAAACTAAGACTAAAACTATTGGTCAAAAAACATTTTCGTAAACTGAAATAAAGTTAAAAAATCATAATAAATGAAAAACTAACACTAAACGAAACTAACAACAGTTACTGAAAAACTAACTGAAATAAAATAATAATTAGCGAAAATAAATATTCAAATTAATAAGCTCTTTGCTGTGGCGGAAAATCTGACCTGGGGTGCGTTTCCCGTACAACGACGTTACTCACTGCTGAACTACGATAGTACGATGCATTGTTGAAGAAATCAACTAGCTAGTCATGACTGTTTCCCGAAACCGTATTGTCGCAAATCTGTCGTTCAACCACGTTGGTTGATCAAAAACCACTAGGCCAGTGTTATATATTTTGTTCAGTTGAGTACTTACAATATCCCAAATGTTTCCAAGTATTTGTAAATCGTGAGAAAATTGCTATTTTAACCAAGGAACCGGGACGTGTGAGGGAGTCGCCTGTCAATTGCGTCATATCTGCGTTACCCTCGGTTTTATTTTGCAGAAATGCTTTACTCTTACTGCAGTGTGCAACAAGTGTCATAGCAGCCGCCGAGCGAACGCACAGAGTAACGCCATAACATAATTTTCAACACACTCAAATGTATCTAATATGATAAACAGAGCTGCGTTACCTCATACTCATGACCGGAAAAACAGAAATGGCGCCGGCGACTGTGGCATAATAAAAGTCCCGCTGCTCGTGAGGCGTGTGTTGCGTTCATCTTATTAACAATCGCTCCAGCGGCCTTGCTCAGCTCCCACAACACTCGGTCCTGCTCTGCTTCATACTACGGTAACGTTAATAATCGCATCCATTAACATGATTTCTGCCCGAGTCCTATCCCGATTCTTTTCCACCGGCTGTGAGGTGAAGACCACGTCCCAAGATTCTGCGCTCAAACTTGGCAAAGCTACGCCTTTGTTTTGAATAGGCGACCTCTAGCGGACTGAAAAGTTACATAGTGCACCTTTAATGAATTAGTTTGAGATCGAATTCATGCTAGATTTTTTGCTATAAATTATGGACATGGCATCTGAGGACTAATTCTTATTTTTCTCAGTTATTTTGCTTTATTTCCAGATTCAATCATAGGCTCGTTCTTACGCACTAGCGCACGTACGCACATGCGCACTCTTCAAAGAAGGTGCTTTAAATCTCTTGACAAACTAAAAGACATAAATGACATTTGTCTGTATTTGAAATAAAAGATATAGATTGTCCTAAATGTCAGCTTGCTTATTTTGATCAAGATGAGGATTTATTAAGTCCACATGTCATGCAAACAAGAAACTATGCTTCTAACCACAGGTCGAGATCTGTCGTTGCAACCACACAAGTTTGCGACGCTGTTTGCGAATGTTCGTTGGAACTATGGTTTCGGGAAACACTGACTCGTTGAACTATGAGATAACGAGTCAGTGTGCGGAATTTGCGACCATAGTTGGCTAACGATGCTTTTGGGAAACGCACCCCTGGCTGTTTAGGGAAATGTCTGTATATGGCGCTACATGCGCGTGAAGTATGCGCGATTAACCGCTGTCCTGTGACGCTCAGTGAAGGACCGCAGAACACATCGCTAGTCCTACGCGGCTGTTCACAAAGAATGCGTGTATGTACACAATGTAGGGAATACAAGGACACACACACACACACACACACACACACACACACACACACAGAGCTGGATACTATTGGGTTGTGTTGGCTGTAGTCAGATGACTTTAGCTGTTTTTTATGTACCAGTGGTCACACTGCTAGCCTTCCATTGTACTGCTGAAAAAAATTAAAACAGGCATGTTTAACAAGATTTCATCTTTAATATGAATGAGTTTGTCTGGAATTTTCATCATTTTTACTTTTAAATTTCTAAGTTGCATTTAGTTGGTTCTTTGTTCAAGCTCTCAGACCATATTATTAAGATGTCTGCACAAGAGTTAACGCTAATCTGTGCAAACATTAAACTTTGCTGAAATTAAAAATCTTGCTTTGGTCTAAACTGGAAGTGTTCTGGTAACCCTGCTAAACTATAATTACTAAAACTGAAACT
This sequence comes from Coreius guichenoti, assembly GCA_039654105.1. NCBI lineage: Eukaryota > Metazoa > Chordata > Actinopteri > Cypriniformes > Gobionidae > Coreius > Coreius guichenoti. The sequence goes on along the minus strand of CM077178.1, from coordinate 1,388,811 downwards.
AAATATATAAAAACTAAATAGAAATGTGTTCACAAAATAAAAACTCAACTAAAACTAGCAAAACAATTTATGAAACTAAAACTAAACTGAAATTTATAGCAAAACTGAAAACAATATTAAAATAAAAACTAATTTAAAAATGCAAAACTATAATAACCTTGTAGCTGACGCTGTGTCTTATTTTCTTCTCAGGGAACCATGGTTAGTCGTAACCATAGACTGTAAAAAAAATATGGACGTAGTGTCCGTGACGTCACCCGTAGGATTCTGAAGAGCAGTTCTGAAGCGTAAAGTAGGGTCGAGCTGGCCGTTGCCATCTTGGCAGCGCGTCACCGCGCGTCACTCCCGGATAACTGACAATGGGCAAAGAGGCGGGACGTGGGCGGAGCTGAGGTGACGTGATGACTAACAGACAGCAGACAAACGGCTATCCACCTGTCACTCAAAGTGGCCACGCCCATAATTATGCAGAACTTTAAGGCTTTATATAATGTAAACAAATGAGATATAAAAAAATTCACCCCCCTCACAGTTGTCATGAAGGGCAAAATTAGCCATATAGACCAAAACCACAATTTGTACCAGGCTGTAAACATGTTTTTTTCTGCTGTAAAGTTGGGCATTTTAACATGGGGCTCAATGAGATTCTGCTCCGTCTTGGATCCTGTCTCTAGTGGCCAGTCGATGAATTGCAGTTTAAGTCACTTCCGTATTGGCTTCAAGAGAAACTGGGGGAGGTTGCCGCTTGGTCGTAACCTAGATGTTTTTATGCATGTTTTGGCTGAGATTTGTTGAATTGACATAGTTTTGGCCAGCAGGGGTCGCCAGACTGCGGTGTTTCGAGTGCTTTGAAACAGTGAATAATTTCACATCGTTTCACTGAACTCGGTTTGGTAGTGAAACGGCTCCAGTCTAATCGTTATCTTTCTTCAAAACACTTTCTTTCATTGTTGACGTTTTGCCTGAAAAACAGGCGCGTCGACTTGAACGGCATGCGTTACGTTTCATACACGCTCAAGTAGATGGCAGTCAACAGCGCCAACTAGTGTTTTAACACAGTCGACTACTCGATTACAGACCCTAAGTGAAGCTATTTATTAGAAACAGTAAAATTGAGTAAAATTAAATCTCATACATTGAAATTTAAATGTAGCCTACTCTACATTTTCATAACGGTTAATGTTGGCTAATGTTGTTTTGGATCAGACAGTAGTTCTGAAAACAACTGTGAGAAGCCATTAAAATGAAATGTACTTTTTGTTTTACATGTAAATGAATATTTGATGTTTGTTTATCAGCGTCACAGTGTGTGGTCTGTTGGTTGTGAATCTGTCAGCTTCAGAGACAGGATTATGGGTTCATTCCCACAGAATTGACTTGCCATTTTAGCGGGAAAATGGGAAACTTTTCCCTCAGGAAATTGTTTCGGCCAGAATTAAGAGGATCATTAAACAGCTGACATGAGTTTTAATGAATCAGAATGAATCTAAGCCACAGATTTGTGCTTTCAGTAGGAAAAGTACAGTTAGCTTTTGTTTGTTAATAAATCATTTACATGCATTTTGATAGTTTTTTTTTCATTCATCATATTTTATCAGATATAATGTATTAACTAATGTAATGCATTTTGTGCAAATCAAGTCGTTTTGTGACTAAAATAGAACATATAAGCAAATTAACGAATCCTACTACAGCGAAGGCTTGGCTTGTGAATGTTAATTACGTATATTTAGACGTCTGACCAGTAGAGCCTAATGATTGGCTAAAGATTTTAGCAACTGATCGCTTTTCATCCGGTGGAAGCCTTGGCTTATGAATATTAATTAGATCAAGTGACGTCAGCTCTGTATTTTGCTGTTCAGGATTTGGTAAATTCGGGCAGGGCTAATATCTCTCAGTCTACGTGCTCAAGGTTACCAAGCAACGTCAGCCTCTCCTGTTTAATATTCATGAGCTAGGCCTTCTCAATAGTAGGATTCGGCTGGTGTGGGAATCACGCCCTGTTTGTTTACCGCGTCGTGCGTGACCACTGACCGGCCTCCTCCGCTCGAGCTCGACGGTGTGATCGCATCAGTGATGTCGGACGTGGTGTAGCGAGCGGGTCGTTGTCTGTCGGGTGAAGATGCCGGGGTGCTGCGGGCGCTGGCGGCGCTGGATTCGGCCGCTGGTCGCGCTGCTGTTCGCGCTGGCGCTCGCGGTGGCGCTGCCGCTGTGCGTGTGGGAGCTGCGGAGAGCCGAGGTGAGGCGGCAATAAAACAGCAATAATTAAAACATCATTAGAGAAATAATGACGTGCTGCAGGATATAAACATACTGTAGTGCTCACTTATACAAGATAACATGGCAAATGTTTAAATTTCTATTAGGGAGTTATAATAAACTGCATTATATTTCATATACATTGAGTTATATATTATAATGTAATTATGTATATAGTTTATATTATATATTTCTATTTGTTGTGATACAGTATTTTCTATCTATCTATCTATCCATCCATCCATCCATCCGTCTGTCTATCAGTGTTGGGAGTAACGCTGCATTTACACGGGGCGTCGGCTTCAACGCTTCTCATTTACTTTGAATGGGTGACGTCATGCGTTGCCGAACTGAATTGTGGGTTCCGCTGCATCATCACTGCCGTTGCTCGCTGCAGAAGTTGAAAAGTTTTCAACTTTTCAAGCTCCAACGCAGGCGTCAGCCAATCAGATCGCCTATGCAAATACCCTAGTGCAGACGCTAGCCAATTGCGTTCATGCAACACCGGAAAAGTAGTATGATTGGCTGTTGTCACTATGACGGTCGCGTCAGCACCAAGCTTCAGACACGCCCTCCATCAAGCGTTGACGGAGATGCCCCGTGTGAATGCAGCGTAACGCGTTACTGTAATTCCACTACTTTTAGCGGTAACGCGCATGTAACTAAATATTTTTTTAATCAAGTAACGCAATTACAATTACTGAAATTTAAATGAGTTTGTTACTTGCGTTACTCTCTTTTGTGAAAAATGAACGCTTGCAGACAAGAAGCTCATTCTCACTGTAGTATTGTTGCCGCCCGCACCGCCATTTCTACTTTGTTTGGCCTTCCACAAGAGGCTAAGCTTCATTTACAACACTGTTCCAGAACAGTACAACCCAAATATTCGACTGTGTGCTGTGCAGTTTTCGGAGGACTGTTTCTAGCACCTGGGAGAGCACAGACCGTTTCTACGTCTTCGTCGTTTCTACGATAACAAATGCAAATTTACCAATCTGATACTTTCTGGTCCAGTCGCGCTGGCGACGTTGATCGATCAGCTTTGTCATCTGCATCATCCGCATCAGATTCGGGCTCGAATTGATAAGGTAGAACCGACATTATCATCTGTCATTGCTTTGCTTTGGGAGCTGATGTTCCAAATATGGTAAGAAGCGTGTCATTTCCGTCAGACGCATTAGGTATTCGGGCCAATCACAATGCACTGGATCGCTGGCCAATCAGAGCACACCGTGCTTTTCGGATCGATGAGCTTTGAGAGATGAGACTTGTTAGCCCATTTTAACGTTGGTTGAGAATCTCATCTCTTATCTCTATTTAGCTTTGCCTTATGAGGCATGTTTGTTAAACCATTTTGTTAAGCTTTTGTTAAATCACATATTAATTATATGTAGCACCTCAAGGCACGTTTGTTTTCTTGTTTAATTAGTGTTAATACTGTAGGCCAATCACTTTTATTTCATTGGGCCTAATGTGGTAAAAAACCACTGTTAAATGGCTGAGACTTGTTATTTCGTTTCAAGTATTTAAAGGGACTTTTGTACTACTGCTTGATTTGAAGGCCTGTTGCCTTGTTGATTACATTAAATAGGTCTAAAAATTATGTTTATTGTGTTTGACTGTTCAGTACTGTTCATATTTACATTTAAAAAGCAGACATAAAAGTAACTTAAAAGTTACTTTCCATAGTAACTAATTACTTATGATATACAGTAATTGGTAAAGTAATTCAATTACTTTTAAAAGAAGTAACTAGTAACTGTAACTAATTTTCAGTAACTTGCCCAACACTGCTGTCTATCCATCTATCTATCTATCCGTCCATCTATCTATCTGTCTGTCCATCCATCCATCTATCTATCCGTCCGTCCGTCTATCTATCTGTCTGCCCGTCTGTCTGTCTATCCATCTATCTGCCCTTCTATTCTATCTATCTGTGTTGTTTAATGATGTGTGTGTGTGTTGTAGGTGGGCACACACACTAAAGCATGGTTCATCGCAGGTGTGTTTGTGTGTATGACGATCCCCATTTCACTGTGGGGTATTTTACAACATCTGGTTCACTACACACAACCTGAGCTACAAAAACCCATCATCAGGTATGTGACACACACCATAGGCGTTGGAAGCAAAAAAAAATGTGGGTGGGTCCTCCCCCAAAAATTTTTACTGGAGTAAATTCCATTTACATGAAGTGCAAATAGCCCGCTTTGTTTACTAAACGTCTGGTTGGGCCAGACAAAATTATGGAAGACACCGAATTACTAACAGCGGCAATAGTGTAGGGGTAAGACATATGGCAGAAAGTTTTGACGCAAATCAACCCAAGGTTTGAAAACGCCTTTTGCCGAACTTGCTCTACTCCCTTTTCCCATCACATATCAGATCGGAAAGGATAAATCAATAGATAAGTAAAAATGAAGAAAATAATCGAAAAGTGGAAATAAAACATCTAACGTGTGTTTAATAATTAAGTGTTTATTGGTTAGGGGTATGTGAACAGACGTGCTGAATTAGAGACGGTAAAAGTGAGTGGGTCCAATATCATTGGTCTTAAAAAGTGCACCCACATACAATAGTTCCGAGAGCATGTATCCTATAAATGAGAATCAGCAGATGAACTCATGAATACCTGTGTTCTTCTAGGATTCTCTGGATGGTTCCCATATACAGCTTAGACAGCGTGAGTAACAAACATCTGTCTGTCAGTCTATCTATGCCTCTCTCTATCCATGCAGTCTCCGAATTGGAGGAGGAATCTTGAGAAACTGCTGGTAATTGTCAGGAGAACAATGTCTTGCAGCTGCCTTTGTGTGTCTTGCAGTGGATCGCTCTTAAATACCCCAAGATCGCAATCTACGTGGACACGTGTCGAGAATGCTACGAGGCCTACGTCATCTACAACTTCCTGATGTTCCTGCTGAACTTCCTGGAGAATCAGTATCCTAGTCTGGTGCTGGTGCTGGAGGTGCAGGAGGATAGAGCTCTGCTGCCCCCTTTCTGCTGCTGCCCGCCGTGGGCCATGGGCGAGTGAGTACACACACACACAAAAAAATAAACACACATGTAAAGGAAATGAAATAAGATGAACTTCTCTCTCTTTCATCAGGGTTCTGTTGTTCAGATGTAAGCTTGGAGTTTTGCAGTACACAGCAGTGAGACCTGTGACCACCATCATCGCACTGTACGACACACACAAACACACATGCAGACACACACACACACACACTCACACACAGACACACACACTCACACCCATCATCAGTGGTCACTTGAGGTGAGTATGACCGGAGCAGAGCGAGTGTTTTCAGTTCATTCCTTAAAGCTGAACTCAACTTCCATAGGAATGAACTGAAAACGCTCTGCGCCAGTGCACATGCACCGTTATGAATGCCTGTGTGGCCGTGCACATTCTACTTTCGCTTTCATTTCCACCGAGCGGTGCAGTACGGTTCATTACAGTACAGTACGATTCAGGACTGTAAACCCTGATTCGGCTTGCGTTTCCACCACCAACAGTACCCTTATGATAGGCGTGGTGTACCGATGGACGGCATTCTTGCATGAAGAAGAAAGCGACACAGTAAACAACAATGGACGACATTCAGCAGATCTTGTTCTTGCTTCTCAGCATGTGGCTGTTGTCACAAGAAGACACGCTTTGTTTGAGCCAAGGCTGCAGGCTGCAAGGAAAAACACAGCCGAAAAAGCATGCGCAAATGGCGGTTCACTGTCAACCAATCAACGTTCTGCAGTGAGTCTAGCTCCACCCTTTAGTACCGGACTACTAGCTCCACCCTTTAGTACCGGACTACTCCCTCAGACAGTGGTAGCAGTCGTTTTGCAAGGACACAAGGACTTTTCCTGTTGTTGACAGGAGCAAGATGCCCCTGTAATTTCCACATTCAGCCTTGTCCCCCTTCTTGAATATGGTCGCTTTTATAGTGTCCCTGAGCTCTGAGGGAAGTTCTTTTCCCCAGACCTTGAGGAGTACAGCATGAATGTGGTAAAGGAGTACTAATCCACCTTCCTTTAAGATCTCAGCTGGGATCCCATCTGGACCGGCAGCCTTGTTGTTCTTAAGGCTCCTGATGGTGTCTTGAACCTCTGCTATAGTTGAAGGTTCCCCCATGTCTTCTCTGATGGGACTTTGGGGGATGTGTTTTGTAATGTCTATTTCAGTTGTGCTGTCACTGTTGAGAAGTTCTTGGAAGTGCTCCTTCCATTGTTGTCCTTCGGTAGCTCCTGCCCGTCCTTTGTGCACAGGTGGTTTAGGCCGCAGTTGCTTGGACCATAGATGGCCATGGTTGCACTGAAAAAGCCTCTGGTGTCACCCGAGACTGCCAGTCTCTGGATTTCCAGAGTTTTTTCTGCCCACCAAGAGTTCTTTAACTCCCTCACCTGTCTCTGGACATTGGCTTTGGAGTGAGCCACCCTTTTGGCCTTGCAGGTTACATAATTTTGCCAGGCACGAAAGGTGTTCCTTTTCTTGGAGATTAATTGTTCTATTTCTGTGTCATTTCATCAAACCAGTCCTAGTGTTTTCTAGACTTGTACCCAAGAATGTTTTGCTGGTAGCAAGGATGGTAGACTTAAGCAGACTCCAGTGCCCTTCAATGTCATCAGGGTGGAGGGAGGCTTTCCCCAAGAGAGGCCTGAAGTCGCTGCAGTTTCATCCAGGCTGTCAAGGTACAGTCTTGGTTGGATCTGCATCTTTTGAGCTCTTCTTTTCCTCTTGAGTTTGATTGACATTGTGGAACGGATGATGCGATGCCAGCAGTCATCTGCATCGGCCATGGCCCTTGTGATGTTCACATCACGGTGGTCCCTGGCTCATACAATGACAAAGTCAATGAGATGCCACTGTTTGGAGCCGGGGTGTCTCCAAGATGCCTTAAATTTCTGGCGAAAGAGAGTGTTAGTGATACCTTCCTTTCCTATAGTGCCCTTCCAGAGGTGTTGACCCCGGCCAACCCTGGCATTGAAGTCTCCTAGAAGAATAATCTTATCTTCCCTGGGGATTCTCGACAAGGTCTCTTTTACTTCCTCTTCAGAGTCTAAAGTAAGGGCATAGGGTATCTGGTTGTTGGCAAGCACCAGACAGATGGTCATGAGACGCTCACTAAACGGAAGTTCATAGAGGTGGCTGATAAGCTGGTTCCTAATGGAAAATCCAACACCATGGATCCTAGGCTCATCAGTAGCTTTTCCTTTCCAGAAGAAAGTGTAGCTACCCTTCTCTTTCAGTTGTCTTTTGTCTGCTGGTCGGGTTTCAGAAAGGGCGGCTAGGTCAATCCAGTATGTTCTCAGTTCTCTAGCGATGATTGCGGTTCTCCTCTCCGGTCTATCACTGGTTGCACTATCCATCAGTGTGCGCACATTCCAGGCTCCAAAGTTAATAATTCTGTGTTTCTGTCCACGAATGGTGGTCCCTCTGGACGTGGTACTCCAGTCGGGAGGTTTGAGGCAGGCTATTTTTAGGGCATCTTTTCTAGCCCCTTCACCACGTGGGGTGAGCAGAGTGCCACCATTTTCTGGTCGCCGTAGGACTTAAACCTTGATGTTAGAGTAGATTCCCAAAGAAGACGCTGGTGCGTGATTTTGTTTAGCGTGGGGAGACTGGTGCACAGACAGCCACCACACGGTCCTTGACAGATCTGGGTCAGAATCCAGTGTGGCATGGAGTCCAAGACGACTGGGGGCCCTTTTCTGCTGCAGCCTTCATCCGCCTTCCCAGACGTTGTGATAGCCAGCCATCATCCTCCGCCTGTTTCACCATTGAGGTCTTGGTTGGATTGCTCTTTGTCAGGGACCTCCCCCTCGACCTTGCCGCCACGGGTGGCCCTACCAGGAGCATAGCTCCAGGCGGCATTGCTTTTGGGATCACAGGACCACACAAGCCTCTCCACCAAAACAAGGTGGCAATCCACAGAGAGGTACACCGACACACACACACACACACACACACACTCTCTTTCTCACACACACACAGTTGTTGAGAAAACACATTAAAAGCTGTTTTAGTTTATTTTAAAGCTTGTTTTTTAAATCCCCCTGGTTGAGAAGCACTGATCCAGATCAATCACAGTCAATAGAAGATGAATTAATATAGTGAACTCTATCTGAAGTCTCTCTCTTTGTGCTGTAGTGTGTGTCAGCTGTGTGGAGTTTATGATGAAGGGAATTTCAGCTTCAGAAACGCATGGACGTACCTTGTTATTGTCAACAACGCCTCACAGCTGGTAACCAACACCTTCCAGTTGTTTACTGGTTTATGAAAACAATTATTGTTATAGTCACAGACTGCGGCACTAGCATACGACGAGACTGACCTTCTGACACCTGTGAATCGCTGATATTGAAACATGCTAATAGTTTAATGCAGTATCATTTTATGATAATAGTCCAATGATTTGATTCTGATAATTGTCTTGTGTTGAGTTTGCGATGTACTGCCTGCTGCTGTTCTACCGAACGCTGAGAGAAGAGCTGAAGCCTCTGAGAGCCGTCGGGAAGCTGCTGTGCGTCAAACTCGTCGTCTTCGCTTCCTTCTGGTACGTTCATGTTCACACAAACACACAGATGAGCTGTAGTGAGAGTCTGCCGCTGATGTTTGTATAATATAATGTGAAAAACTGCTGTGAAGAGGAAGTTACTAAAGTATTTCCACATGATCACATTAGAAAGCTGCTGCTTCATACTAATGTCTGTCTTGTTTCTGGAGGAAATGTGAGTGATTTCCATGGCAACTCTTGACATTAGGCAGGTTTCTAGGGTGTTGCTAGGTTCATAGTGGTTGCATGGAAGATAATAGGTATTATAGATAGTTGCTAGGCAGTTTGTAGGAGTTTCTAGGTGGCTAGGCAGTTGCTAGGATGTTTTATGTGGTTGCAAGGCAGTTGATAAATGTTATAGATCGTAGCTAGGGCTTTGCTATGTGATTTCTAGGGTGTTGCTAGGCAGATAGTAGGGTTCTCTGGGTGGTTGCTAGGAACTTGCTAGGATATTCTCACTGGTTGCAAGGCAGATCATACAGTATGTGTTGTAGATGGTTGATATGGCATTGTCATGTGGTACTAGGCAGTTGCTAGGGTGTTTCTAGGCACTTTGTAGAGTTTTCTAGGTGGTTGCTAGGGTGTTGCAAGGCAGTTTGTTCCAAGGCAGTTTATATGTGGTAGATGGTTGCTATGACATTGCTATGTGGTACTAGGCAGTTGCTAGGGTGTTTCTATGAAATTCGTATAGTTGGTTACTATTGTGTTGCAAGGCAGTTGATGGTTGTTATAGATAATTGCTAGGCAGTTTGTAAGATTTTCTGTGTGGTTGCTAGGCAGTTGCTAGGATGTTCTCAGTGGTTGCAGAAGAGTTGATAGGTGTCATAAATAGCTGCTATGGTGTTGATATGTGATTCCTGGACAGTTCCTAGGCAATTTGTAGGATTTTCTAGGTGGTTTCTAGGGTGTTGCTAGGCAGTTTGTAGGGGTTTCTAGGAGGTTTCTAGGGTGTTGCTAGGCAGTTTATATGAGTTTCTTGGTGGCTAGGCAGTTGCTAGGATGTTCTCAGTGGTTGCAAGGCAGTTGATAGGTGTTATAGATGGTTGCTAGGGCATTGCTGTGTGCTCTCCGTGCAGTTGCTAGAGTGTTTCTAGGCAGTTTGTGGGGTTTTCTGGGAGGTTGCTAGGTAGTTGCTAGGTGTTATAGATGGTCATTAGGTCGTTGCTATGGTGTTAGTACAATGCAATAGAGTCCAACCATATGTTGCAATGATGTTCTAGTGCTGGGATTCGGTTGGTTCATGTTCCCATACGGTTGCTAGGCCGTAAGCAGTTATCAGGGTGATACTTACAGACTGATCTGAAAACTTGCAGTTTGATGTTGCAGGCAGGCTGTGCTGATCGCTCTGCTGGTGAAGGTCGGAGTCATTTCAGACAAACACACTTGGGAGTGGGACAGTGTGGAAGCCGTAGCCACTGGACTACAGGTGAACACTCACTCACACATTAACACACACACACTCTCACATGTTATCTACATATATACACCTACTATTTTAGGCATTGTGTCTGTTTGCGTGTAGGACTTCATCATCTGTATCGAGATGTTTCTGGCAGCGATCGCTCATCACTACAGCTTCAGCAGCCGTCCTTACGTGCGTGAGGATGACGAGGGCTCGTGCTTCGACTCACTGCTCGCCATGCTGGACGTCTCGGACGTACGCGCGGACATCTCAGAGCAAGTGCGCAACGTTGGTAAGAACGCACACCAGCTGTCTTCATGGGGACACACATAATGCTAATACATAATACATAATGCTAATTGTAATTACTATTTTATATGGTTATTAAGATATAGGCTTAATCATTACATTTATTATAAATCATTAAATAAACATTTATACACATAAAAACATTACACAAAAAGGTTTTATTAGATCTATTGTACTTCTGGGGACAATTTTCAGCAATTCTGCCTTAAAAATGTATATGCACTAGCTAATAAATGCCACATGGGCATTTTTATTTTCAGTATGTGCTAGGGAGTTGCTAGGGTGTTGCTAGGAAGATGCCAGGATAGTCTCAGTGGTTGCTAGTCAGTTTGTGGAATATTTTGGGTGGTTGCTAGGCAGTTGATTACATACATAGCAGGTGGTTGCTAGGGTGTTGCTAGGCAGTTTGTAGGTTTTTGGGTGGTGGCTAAGGTGTTGTTAGGCAGTTGCTAGAATGTTTTAGTGGTTGCAAGGCAGTTAACAGGTGTTATATAGTAGATAGTTGCTAGGGCGTTGCTAGGTAGTTGCTTGGGTGTTGTTAGGCAGTTTGTAGGATTTTTTTGGGTGGTTGCTAGGATGTTGCTATAATGTTCTTAGGGGTTGCAAGGCAGTTGATAGGTGTTACATAGCACATGGTTGCTAGGGTTTTGCTAGGCAGTTTGTAGGTTTTTTGGGTGGTTGCTAGGGTGTTGCTATGCAGTTGCTATGATATTTTTAGTGATTGCAAGGCTGTTAACAGGTGTTATATAGTATATGGTTGCTTGGGTGTTGCTATGCGGTTGCTAGGGTGTTGCTAGGCAGTTGCTAGGATTACTTAGTGGTTGCAAGGTAGTTGATAGGCGTTATATAGTAGATGGTTGTTAGGGCGTTGCTATGTGGTTGTTAGGTAGTTGCTTGGGTGTTAGGCAGTTTGTAGGAATTTTTTGGGTGCTTGCTAGGGTGTTGCTAGGATGTTCTTAGTAGATGCAAGGGAGTTAACAGGTGTTATACAGTATATGGTTGCTAGGGTTTTGCTAGGCAGTTTGTAGGTTTTTTGGGTTGTTGCTAGGGTGTTGCTAAGCAGTTGCTTTGATGTTTTTATTGATTGCAAGGCTGTTAACAGGTGTTATATAACATATGGTTGCTTGGGCGTTGCTATGTGGTTGTTAGGTAGTTGCTTGGGTGTTGTTAGGAATTTTTTGGGTGGTTGCTAGGGTGTTGCTAGGATGTTCTTAGTGGTTGCAAGGCAGTTGATAGGTGTTATATAGCATATGGTTGCTAGGAAGTTTTTGGGTGGTTGCTAGGGTGTTGCTAAGCAGTTGCTAGGATGTTTTTAGTGGTTTCAAGGCAGTTTACTGGTGTTATATGGTATATGGTTGCTAGGGCATTGCTATGTGGTTGCTAGGGTGTTACTAGGCAGTTGCTAGGATTACTTGGTGGTTGCAAGGTAGTTGATAGGTGTTATATTGTAGATGGTTGCTAGGGCATTGCTATGTGGTTGCTAGGCAGTTTGTAGGATTTTCTGGATGGTTGCTTGGGTGTTAAGTGGTTTCTAGGATGCTTTCAATGGTTGCAAGCCAGTTGATGGGTATTATAGATGGTTTCTAAGGTAAGTTGTTGGTTTCTAGGCAGTTGCTTGGGTGTTGCTAGGAAAATTGTAGGGTTTGTTTGTAGTTGCTAGAGCATTTATGTGGTTTCAAAATGCTGCCCCAAGTCAGGTGACAGTCCCTCCAGTTCTTCATGATTTCGCATGTGCTGTTTGTATGTGTTCTGCAGGACGTACCGTGTTAGGTCGTCCCCGTAAGCTGTTCTTCGGCTCTGAAGTGGACATTGTTCAGGGTGAACACACCGGTCTGCTCGCCGGAACGTCCCATGAGCGGCTCGCCGGCGACCATCACTCAGTCCCCACCTCCCCGCGGGGGCGGTACCAGGGGTTGGGCTATACAGACACACCTCACTCTATCTCTGCCCCCGCCGGCTTTACGTCCTCCTCCTGGGAGGTTGACAGCGACTCTGGGCCTGCGATAGCCAATCAGAGCACAGGAATAGAGTCCTAGCAAAGGGTGGGCTATGGGAAAATAAAGACACTCAGACGTACAGTAAAGACCTGTTCACTCCTAGATAACGAATGTTTTTATCCAAATGTTATTTTATGTGTATTTCAATTAACAAAAATGTTTTAAAAGTTTTAGTTAAGGATAATAACCGTGACTGAAACCCTTTATTATTAGTATTATTATTATTATATTGCCATAAAAGTGTCAGAAACTGTAAATCCCAGAGACTCTAAACCTTCAACACTAGGTGGCACTGTAATAAAAACCATTACATTTTTGTTATTTTCAAAATCTTGATGTGCGCTCGGTGTGAAGGCCACACATATTTCAATGCCTACATATGTTTAGTAATAATGTATAGATGTTCTGTTAAATTGTTTAATATATTGCAATGTGGCATTAACTGTTTTATCAACACATGTATAAAACAATCTCTATTTACTGATTATTTTATGTTTTTACATTGATAATCATGATCATCTTATAATGGAAATCAATTGGCTAGATTCACACTGTCAGTTTCTGGGATTGACAAGACACATGATAAATATATCCTTTCTACAATAAACTGCCTATATTGTTCTTTTACATTATAAATACAAAATACACACGCACACACATATAAATATACACCACAAATGGAGTTTTAATTTACCACCGGGGGGCAGAATAATATTACAAAAGGATCATAAAAACAAACCATTTTCTGTGGTCCACGTGACTGATTGTTCTGTAAAAATAAGCGTACAAAACTTTACAATGACAACAGGTCATAAAACATTTCAAAAATCATCTTCTCCTTTACAGATTCAACAAATTGTAAATGTACAAATACACATCAAATTAAGGCTTCACATCATCTGCAGCCATTGAATATTTGGAGTTGCATTTGAGTTTCTGGAATTCTCAGTCGTTTGTAGCTGAAAATGACAGATTTTAAAGTGACAAAAGTGACAGTATTGAACAAACAGTGGATTCACATCTCACATTGGCCTAGAAAAGTTCCCATTGGCTTCAATACAATTAAACATTTCCACAAATCAGCTTGACCTGATTATTCACTGGACTAGAACATAAAACATTTTCATGAGTGCTTAAAGTCAACATGAAATCAAATTCACTTTCTTAATTCATGTTCATGGTCTTATGAATGATTCATCAGTGCATGTTATTCTAAATAAAATCTCTTCATAATCTTCATAATCTTCATAACCACCTTCATATAGAAACACTTTCCTCAGAAGTAAAATGAGCTGTAAATGTCATTTCATGTCGACTTGAATAAATATCACAGTATTTCCTGATGAAGTGGCTGAATGTAATTGTTGTAATGAATGTGTTTTGATACGAATGCACAGTCACATGAAGGTTCACACAGACAAATAAGATACTTTATGTCTGAAATGTAAAAACTGGCTGATAAACATCTAATTACAGAGATTAATCTATACACAAGGAATGACATAAGCCATATAAATGTACCACACAAACCCACATGAATCTGAATCAAAAAACAAAAGTAGACAGTTTGGTTTTTAAAGGAATAGTTCAGTCAAAAATGACGCCATACTTTGGGAAATAATAATACGCAATAATTCTATTGTATGACTTAAAATATAGAGATGAGTCACATGGACTGATGTTATGATGCTTTCTTGTCATTTTTGGAGCTTGACAGGCGTTCTCTCAAACAAAAATCTGATTCTTTGTGTAAAAAAAAAATAACAATCATAAGGGTTTAGAGCGAGTTAATGTGCGTGTTTATTTTGAGGTGAACTGTTCCTTAAAGTAGGCATTATCATTATACAAATCAAATTATTCATCAATAAGGGTTCCCTTGCACAAATGAGGTCCGGATTGCTTTAAAGTGCCCTATTATGCTTTTCCCTTTTACCTTTCATGTAAGCAGTCGACCAATCACAACAGACTGGGTCGTCTGACCAATTAGAGCAGAGTAGACCAATCACAACAGACTGGGCCATGTGACCAAACAGAGCAGAGTAAACCAATCACAACAGACTGGGCCTTCTGACCAATCAGAGCAGAGTAGACCAATCACAACAGACTGGGCCTTCTGACCAATCAGAGCAGAGTAGACCAATCACAACAGACTGGGCCATCTGACCAATCAGAGCAGAGTAGACCAAACACAACAGACTGGGCCGTCTGACCAATCAGAGCAGAGTAGACCAATCACAACAGACTGGGCCGTCTGACCAATCAGAGCAGAGTAGACCAATCACAACAGACTGGGCCATCTGACCAATCAGAGCAGAGTAGACCAAACACAACAGACTGGGCCTTCTGACCAATCAGAGCAGAGTAGACCAATCACAACAGACTGGGCCATCTGACCAATCAGAGCAGAGTAGACCAATCACAACAGACTGGGCCATCTGACCAATCAGAGCAGAGTAGACCAATCACAACAGACTGGGCCTTCTCACCAATCAGAGCAGAGTAGACCAATCACAACAGACTGGGTCATCTGACCAATCAGAGTAGACCAATCACAACAGACTGGGCCATCTGACCAATCAGAGCAGAGTAGACCAATCACAACAGACTGGGCCATCTGACCAATCAGAGCAGAGTAGACCAATCACAACAGACTGGGCCGTCTGACCAATCAGAGCAGAGTAGACCAATCACAACAGACTGGGCCGTCTGACCAATCAGAGCAGAGTAGACCAATCACAACAGACTGGGCCGTCTGACCAATCAGAGCAGAGTAGACCAATCACAACAGACTGGGCCATCTGACCAATCAGAGCAGAGTAGACCAATCACAACAGACTGGGCCATCTGACCAATCAGAGCAGAGTAGACCAATCACAACAGACTGGGCCTTCTGACCAATCAGAGCAGAGTAGACCAATCACAACAGACTGGGCCATCTGACCAATCAGAGCAGAGTAGACCAATCACAACAGACTGGACCGTCTGACCAATCAGAGCAGAGTAGGCTCTCGGAAAGGTGGGTTTTAGAGAGACTATGGGTCCTATTGCCAGGCGTGACGCAAGTGTTTTCTGCTAGTTTCAGCCTGACGCAGTTCTCATGTTCACGTCCAGCTCCACGTTGATTAAATATCAAATGCACTGGCGCATCTGTTCACCCATGGGCGTCTGCTCTAAACCAGGTGTGTGTTCAGGAGCATTGTTGGAGCGTTGCTATTTTGAGGAACTGAAAACGACTGCGCCATTGACCAACACACACCTGCTCTAAAGTCAATAGCGCAGTATTTTTTGCGTTATTTAAAGGGTGTGTTAGTAATATGAGCCTATAGGCGGTGCACAACACGCGTACATTCTGATTATTACACACACACACATTTAAATATTAAAAATAAAAGGATTCCTCTCTGGAGAAGCGTTCAGTCTTTCCGCTCGCATGTAAATAGTGAATCCGTCATGGTGCGAGCACAACTGGCTTTTAAAGGGAAAGGGAGATGAGACTCTAATTGGTTTATTGCACGTTACGCCCAAAACACACCCATGACCCATTAAGAGACGAGGGACAACCCTTTTGGACCATGCGCCGGGCGCGCAGACCGTTTTTTCTGTTGTTAAACTAGCAAAAGTGGATTCGGACACGCCCTAAGAGCACCTGCGCCATGAGCTCAGATTGTTAAAATAGGGCCCTAAATCTTCAAACAAACCGTTTCAGATTCTTTGAGAGAAGTCCTGATGTGCAAATGTACATTATGAGAAAATGAAAGTGTTTTTTGACCTTTAATGCATGTAAACCTGTTGTTGGAGACATTAAAACAACATTAGGAACCTCTAAAATAGCATAATAGGGGCACTTTAAAAGAATTTACAAACCGTACAAGAGAAAACATGAACCGTGAACCTCCAAGCCAAACAAATGAACCCTCTGTGGTTTTAAGTGCATGTTTGTAGCGTCAAGCTCATCTATATATGCTAGCAAAGTTGACCAATTCCAATTCCTCAATCTCATCTAACAGGGAATGTTCTCAGAAAGTTCTGGCAAACAAAGGTTCTTCCAGTAACATTAATAGAACGTTCGTTCAAATTTATCTAGTCTTAATATAATAATGCTCTGAAAACGTTAGCAGCACAAAAACATTAGGTAACAGCCTTCATATATAATGCAAGTATGCATGCATTGTATGGATTGGTGAATAATTGTAACCACAGTTATAATACATTATAATAGACCTTCAGAACATCGGAACATTCTGAAACGCTCAAATAATGTTTGCATAATGACAAAATGGATTCTTCCCTTAAAGTTCGCAGAACGTTTTCAAAAACTGGACGTTCAGAGAACATTCAAACGTAACTTTCCTAATGTTTGCAGAATGATAAAATGGAACCTTGACATTCGCATAATCAAGAAAAAACGCTTTAAAAAAAACGAACATTCCGAGAACATTAAATAACGTTTTTATAACATTCTTAGAACATATTTTTGTTGGCTGGGGACTAGATATGCAATTTGAACAAACAAAAAAAAAAAAAAATGGATTTCATTTCAATCTAAGAGGTCAAGTGACAAACTGGCTGTTCGCGGTCAATAGGAAAGGAATGGGAAAGAACGAGAGATCGTTGCTGAAACTCACGGATCTGAGCTGGTTCACTGCTCCACCGTCCGCTCAGGTAATATGGAGTGCTCTTGTGCGATGGCCGCCAGCTCCTTTAGAAACTCGCCGAACAGAAACGTAGCGAACACTCTGTTGCGCAGGTGCGGCGGGATTTTGGGACACGGAGGAAGAGGCTTGCGTGGACGACCCGAGACGTGTCCGTTCAGGAACCAGCCGGAGCTATTATCCTGCTGGTGGACGTCTCTCTCTGGCAGGAGAAAGAGGAAGAGAGACAGTTTTAGTGTGATAACAAGAGGATCAAACAGGAACATCGGGACGGGACGACACACACCTTGCTCTTTTAAGGCCTGGTCTTTGAGCAGCAGGTACTGGGCGGCTTCACGGACCAGCTCGGGAAAATCCGGACTGGACGCCGCGTGCTGTTCGATCTGACAACCCACCGTCTGCAGCACCTGCGACAAACACTGACCATCAGCTGTACAGCATCACATCATCTACTGGTCAACATTCATTTTTGTGCAAAACACAGACTGCACTGTTTATTAGTTCTATACTATTATAGTATTTATAAATATTTTGAGTTTGGTTTGATTTGACATTTTCACGTTGATCATTGCAGGAGAAGTCTTAATTACAGACCCGTTTGTTGAGTGCGTGAACATAATGGCCAATCAGAGGCATTTAAGTTAGTGACTTTTATGTTAGATGTGATTAAAATCACGATTAATCAATTTGACAGCCCTAATTACAGCAAATAGTTTTGCTATGGTGACAAAATTGGTACAGTGAACCGTGAAATATGACTGGTATTGGTAGCAACTATTGAAATTTTGGTACTGTGAAAACTCTAGTTTTAACTAGATGAGTAAAGTTTGATGACAAACTTTGATGTTGGCTTGACAAAGCCAGGTCTGAAAGTTTAAAAACTTTGAAAGCTGGAAGTTTTACTCAGAGAAAGTAAAAAAAAAAAAAAAAAAAAGTGACTAACATGATGTAGCATGTTTTGCTAACATGATTTAACACGTTGCTAGCATGAATTAACACGTTGCTAGCATGATTTAGCAGGTTGCTAGCATTATTTAACACGTTGCTAACATGTTTTAGCATTTTGCAAACATGAAGTAGCATGTTTTAACACATTGTTAACATAAATTAACATGTTGCTAACATGTTTTAGCATTTTGCAAACATGAAGTAGCATGTTTTAACACATTGTTAACATAAATTAACATGTTGCTAACCTGTTTTAACACACTGCTAGCATGTTTTAACAGTATTAACATGAATTAGCAAGTTGCTAACATGTTTTAGCACATTGCTGGCATGACTTAGCACTTTGCTAATGTGAATTAGCATGTTGCTAATGTTTTAACACATTGCTAGCATGATTTAACATTTTGCTAACATGAATTAACATTTGTTGTTAGCACGTTTTAACACATTGCTAGCACAAAATAACAGGTTTTAACACATTGCTAGCATGAATTAGCACGTTGCTAACGTGAATTAACATGTTGTTAATGTTAATTAGCATGTTACCAGCACGTTGCTAGCATGAATTAACATGTTACCAGCATGTTTTAACACATTATTAGCATGAATTAGCATGTTGTTAACATTAATTAGCATGTTGTTAACATAAATGATCATGTTGCTAACATGAATTTGTGTTACCAGCATGTTTTAACACATTATTAGCATGTTGTTAGCATTAATTAGCATGTTGCTAACATGTTTTAAGCTATTTGCTAAGCTTTGCCAGGGATAGTTTAAATAGTAGATCAGGAAGTTGGCAACATTTCTTTGGAGTGACTCTGTGGTCATATTAATGGTCAAACAGTAACATTACACACTTAAAGCGTAATCAGAGCTCTCTGATGTACCTGGTAGAGTGAGCGCCGGCCGGGTCTGGTGTCCAGCAGGAAGCCTCGCAGCAGCGGCTGTGGGTACGTGGCCAGCTGGGCTAATATCCCTGTCACCAGCAGGTTGACTTCAATGGAGTTCTCCAGCAGGTTCTCCAGACGAGACAGCAGGACGCTGATGAACGGCCCTAAACAACCAGAGCGGTTAGTTAAAAACTAGAGATGCACCGATCTCACGTCTTACCGATTCCAAGCCGGGTTTTGTTGCCAGCGGCAATAACGTCAGCAGCGCGTTCTCTTCTCTCCGACAGTGAAGTGACACACACCCGCCTCCTCTCACTCACTCGTCTCATTCGCTCTGGTTAAATAGTGCTTGTGTTGCTCATAATTTCACTAATTCCCGCAGGTTTCAAGCTCACACCAAAAGCGCACGCACCACTGATCTATATAAGTGGAAAACACAGACGGAATCCAGTCGGAATTTACTGTAACACGGAATGTCGCAGAATGTCAAATTTTGGATGAATAAATCAAAAGTAGGTCCGTACACTAAAATCACATCACGGACGAGTGTCTGTGAATATTAAACCACAAGAAGACTATCTGAATATGAATCCGGCATGTTCTGTGTGTTTCTGTGTGAATGGTTTCATTTCCCACACACACACACACACGTGACGCTCGCAGTGTTACTATGACGACATGAACTTCGTCTCCAGAGCCGCTCTGAGAGTCACTTCATGAGCGTTTTACCGTTTAATGTGAGAAAAACTGTCATATCATAAACACACAGAAACTCAAGATCTTCACAGCAACCCGTCAAAATAAAAGTTCGGTTTAACTTGTGACAGAAATATATTACTATTATATTATTATTATTATTATTATTATACAGTATAATATAATCTGTGTATTAATGTAATACTATTAATAATAATAATAATAATAATAACAACAACACAATAATTATTAAAACTTTATTTTTAAAGGAATAATCACACAATGTTTTAATTTTAACAGTAAACCTGTTGTGCAGCACTTCGTTTGACAAAAATGAAAGGGTTTATTTAAATTTCATTTCATTAATGTTTTATGCCTTTATTTGATTACCAGAATTTTTTGTATACTATTGTAAACAGATTAATAAAAAAATTTTTTTTTATTAATTCAATTATTTAGACATGTTTTTGATTAAATCAGAAAGAAAAAAAAACAGAATTTGGGAAAAAATAAAATGGATTTTATAAACTCTCAAACAGCTTGTGAGTACCAAAATGAGTGTGTCACTGCTTAAACGGTCAAATACACACGACATGATGTCAAAACACCCGTCTTGGAGAGTATAGAGTTAAAGAAAAATCACTCTCTGCTCTCGACCGAATCACTTTTGTAACTAATTGTAAGCATTAATCTGTATTTAATTTTTACAATGTTTGAAATCTGTTTCTTTTTTTTTATTTTATTAATGTCTTTTTACTTGTTTTTTTATGAAAATAAAATTCTGCATTGCAGAAAAGTAGATTTTTTGTTTATGCTGTTGATTATAGAACTTTGAAAGAAAATCTGAATCTGCAAAAATCGGAATCGGCAGGTCAAACACAAACCTGTTTTTTTTGTTGGCTTTTTTTTACAAAAAAAAAACAAAAAAAAACAACAGAAACCGGAATCGGCCAAGAAAAGTGCAATTGACCGTTCGCAAAGACCCGCCCCCTTTAGTTACTGTTGCTATGTCCGACAAGCCGCGCTCTCACACCACACACACACACACGTTCTCACGCAGTGAAAAACACATCGCAGAGCAAAGAGGACACTGACAACGCACTGACAGACAGGACAGAGCAGGTTATTTTTAATATGAAACAAAGTCTCAACTCTAAAATTGTCATTTTTTAAAGAAATGTAAACAAATACCGTTTTGTGGCTCTTTAATGTGTGGCGACAGGTCGCTGTAGTGCCTCAGTTAAAGCTGCTCGTGAACCGATCATCTCTTCCTTCTAGTTAATCTATAGTGTCAAATAAACATGAATGAATTTAAGAATGAATGTTGTTTCAACCGCGGAAAGACGTCTGTACACACCGTTTTTCAAGTTCAAGTCCACCGACGTAAATCTACGAACTCTCTTGACTGCTTTGTCGGACAAAAATGGCGGATTATGATTGGTCAGATCGCCTGTCAATCAAACTCCCTGCGAAGGAGGAATTGGTGCATCTCTATTAAAAACAATAAAAACAAACAAAATTCAACACAAATGTGATGCTTATTGGTGCTTTTGAACCTATTGCTTCGCAAAACAGTTTGAACCATTGAAATGTATTTATAATTATAACGAAGCCTTTCAACGATAAACGATCGTTTACTGAAATCACATGACTGGCGGTTAGATACACACTCTGAACCACTGGTTCAAAACAAATGATTCGCAAAGTTTATCTAAAGTCCTTTCTGCTTATTAGTATGGATGAATCGGATCATCAAAGCTCAGCAGACATTGGTTAATAAAGTGAGATTAAATACATAAAGTATTTGTGTAATTTAACATATTGCAGGTTTGTGTAATACTAAGAGTTTGCATTTCACTGTTTTTATTCATTTTGAGGAATACTGAATGTGTTTTTGTGTGAGTGAGATGAGTAAATACCTGATGACATTTAGTCTAGATCTACAATAACAATCATGTTCACACACAACGCCTCACTTACTCACGATTAGTCAATACATGGGAAAACAAAGTAACTTGTGTTACTTGCAGTGTTAATTTCGTTGATTAATAATTTGTGTCAATTTTCGTCAACGACCTTTTTCACTGACGAAAACGAGACGATAACTAAATAAAAACCAGCTTTGGATGACAAAAACTATGAGGAAAATCTACTGTCATTTTCATCAACGAATAAAAACGAGACGATAATGTTAGGGAGGGAGGATTAGGGAAGAGATCCCGTCAGAACTGATGTCCTGTGTAACAGATGCGCTCATTTGAGTTGTAACGTGCGGATCTAACGGCGGGAAAACACGGCGCTGTTGAGCTCCTACAGGCTCACGCGACAGCGCTTCAGAGCGGCTCAATCAATGAATAACACACATTTATGACAGGTGATGTTTATGAACTAATGCTGAGGAATAATGACAATGTTTACTTTACGATGTTTATATGGTAATATGTTTTAGACGGTTGTAACAATGCATATTTTATCTCCCTCATCTGAACTTGAATGAGCAGCTGCAACTGCAGTAGTAAGGCATTTCAAAATAAGAGTCCCGGTGTATTTCCAGCTTGTTTATAATAAAAAGTCACGCATTATATATACGTTTTAGGGTTATAATAGTTAACTAAAAATAAACAAACTTATTTGAATCTTTAGCTTAACCTGATATACTAACTAAAACAGAAATACAAAATTATAAAAACTATATAGATGTTTAAAAAAAAGAAGAAGAAGAGAATTGAGCTCTTTCGTGTATTTTTGCGCTTGAACGGTCAAAAACACAATTATGTCAAAATATCAGTTTTGACATGTATTCAAGTAACAGTTGCTTATGTAATGCTTAAATACTCAATGAATACAATTTAACTAAACTCATTCGATTTAGTCTACTAAAATCTTATGATATTTAGTCGACTAAAACTAAACGGCACTTTAGTCAAAAGACTATGACTAAAACTAAATCAAAATTTGCTGTCAAAATGAACACTGGTTACTTATTTGAAAAAGTAACTCAGATATTCTGTTGTAAATTTAAAAGTAATGTGTTACTTTACTAGTTACTTGAACAAAGTAATCTAATTACATAACGCATTACTCAGTACTACTTGTAATGCGTTACCCCCAACACTGCTCGTATTTGCACATTTGCATCAGCGTATCACCATGAGCCCAGCAAACAGTGAACGATCTCAGAACATTCTGGCAAAGTTATGAACAAACGTTCTTCCAGTAACGTTAATAGAAAGTTCGTTCAATGTTATCTGGTCTTTAATAATGTTTTTAAAACATCAGCACAAAAACATTATTCATACATCATTCATAGAACATTACTTTCTGAAACATTTTAGTTGAAAACCTTAAATCTTTCAGCAGGCTCCTCCCCATAGTGGGCGGATTTAAGTTTCACATTTGACAATTTCATGCACTATTTTGTAATCAAAAATCTTTTTCCAATCTTTTTCGTTGGAAAGGTTTGAGACTGAAGGTTTTATATTTGGTGACTGGTTTGTGATAGAAGTGATATTATGACAGAAATGTATACAAAAATTGATGTTTTTGGTACAGAGCCTAAACAAAATCTCATAAGAACTTCATCAACTTCAAATTTGGAACATCTTAGTTAGACGTATGGCTTTGATTGTATAGCAATTTTAGCATAAAAAATATTTTATAAAATATATATTTTGTATAAAATCATTGGTGCAGTACATGTGCAAAGTGGTTTTTTTTTCTCCAAATATCAGCATGATTACAAATGTGATATCGATTTTTTTTACAACAGTTCAATAAACAAGGTTAATATTAAGTGACTTACATTTTGACACAATATTACCTGTTTTTGCTCCAATTCGCCAAAGAAAATAGTTCCAAACAAAGCCACGGGATTGTTTTGGTCTCTGAGCAACACACGGCGGTGTTTCGTTACTGAATGAACAAATTGGTTGAATGAATGATTCAATGACTCACTCATTAAGACAGTCAAATGCTTCGTTCCTGAATGAATCAGCCGTTTGAATGAATCGGTTGAATGAATGATTCAATGACTCACTCATTAAGACAGTCAAATGCTTCGTTCCTGAATGAATCAGCCGTTTGAATGAATCGGTTGAATGAATGATTCAATGACTCATTCATTAAGACTGTTCAAATGCTTAATTCCTGAATGAATCAGCCGTTTGAATCGGTTGAATGAATGATTCAATGATTCACTCATTTAGACGGTCAAATGTGTTGGTCCTGAATGAATCAGCCGTTTGAATGAATCGGTTGAATGAATGATTCAATGACTCACTCATTTAGACAGTCAAATGTGTTGTTCCTGAATGAATCAGCCGTTTGAATGAATTGGTTGACTGAATGATTCAATGACTCACTCATTTAGACAGTCAAATGTGTTGTTCCTGAACAAATCAGCCGTTTGAACAAATTGGTTGAATCTCAATGACTCACTCATTAACAGTGACTCGCTGCCACCTACTGGCGGTTTAATCTCACATTTAAAGTATCTTTTCATCTTTTAAATCATTTCAAATTTTAACATTATCTGTGTGAATGATCTAAATGCCACTTCAGATGCAGCTTCTGTGTTTCCTCTGTACTGCAAACCCGTATAAATCATCCCAACTGACCTGTAAACGAGATCCCGTGTTTCCCGCTGTGGTTTTTGTTCAGCTCTTCATCGGCATCATCTTCACGATCGTCACAGAAAGAGCTGAAGTCCACCTCCTCCTCATGCCGCCGGTCGTGCTCTTCGTCGTCTTCCTCTCCACCCAGAGCGTGAATGAGCTCCAGACACTGCGAGATGAAGTCGTCCGCCGCCAGCGTGTTGCTCTCGTTGCGATTGTGGTCTAGATTCGCAGCATCAGCTTCAAGCTCCAGTTTGGGTTCTTCAAAAGCATGTCCGTTTACGAGCGGCGGCGATTTGTGTGTGTTATTGACTGGATTATGATCGATAGTCATGTGATTAGTGTTCGTCAGTTTGTTCAGGCCGTTCTTGACGCACGTTCGCCGGTCGTCTCGTGCATCTTTTTGCGCGATCAGATTATAAACCAGCACATCGTCCTGAAAGTCGGACTCCTCGATGTAAGATCCTTTAATCAGCATGATGGCACTTTTACGCATTTCTTGGATGTGTTTCGGCGGCTCATCTGGGACCGGATTGTCTGGGATCGGCTCTTCGTCCGGCGAGGCGTCGTAGGTGTCGTCCCACTCCAGCTCGACCCGCTCGCGGTCGCCGGCGGAGCTGCTGTCCGAAGGCGGATGGGGCGTCGGTGTTTGGGCAGAGAGAGGAAGACACTCGTCCTCGTCCTCGTACTCGTCTGGGGACGGACTGAGGCCGTCGTACGGAGCAGACCACACGCAGCACGCCTGGACGCCGGCACACACCGCCCTGCGTGCGTCATACAGGTAGTGAAGGTAGTTCTTATCCATCAACGGCTCGGAAGCAGTTATTCGGGAAAATCCCACACTATCACCACTGGAGAACAGATCCTCCATTCCTGAAGAGACACGGACACATTACATTCATCAAAAGTGACACTAATGTTACAGAAGATTTTATTTCAGAGAAATAAAATTCTATTCATCAAAGAATCACACACTGACGCTCATTCACACATCCACACTCTCACACACACTCACACTCTCTAACACTCTCTCTCACTCACTCACTCACTCACACACTCATTCACTCATTCACACTCATTAATTTGTTTGTAAATTAATTTGTAAATTAAAATAATTTACATTTGATAAATATCAAATTAAATATGCCATCCACTCTGACTAAAGTAGTATGCATGTGCATGAAACCATGAACTTCATTACCCATGTTCCCCCTCAGCAGGCCCTCGGTGACCTTTGACCAGAGGATGTAATCAGGTTTGGGGGGCGGCGCTGGAGAGCAGCAGGGCTTGGGAATGAAGAAGGAGGGCGTGAGAGACAGCAGCGCAGACGCAGTGATGGAGTAACAGTCTCTCTCTCTCAGTCTGAGTCTCTCAGCACACGTCAGATGAGAGCAGGGGATCAGATACCTGAGGAGGAAAACACTCACATCTGACATCATGACATCACGCTAGAGAAGAACACCAGCTGCTATTGGTCAGACAAACAGATGGCCCCGCCCCCAAACTTACGCCATTGCCTGTTGAACATCTCAGTGCTTTGAAAATGCAGTTAAACTTTTCACGCTATAAAAACTATCAACCTATAAATGGTTTACATATACACTGATCAGGCATAACATTATGACATTTAGAAGCAGGAAAAATGGGCAAGCGTAAGGATTTGAGCAAGTTTGACAAGGGCCAAATTGTGATGGCTAGACGACTGGGTCAGAGCATCTCCAAAACTGCAGCTCTTGTGGGGTGTTCCCGGTCTGCAGTGGTCAGTATCTATCAAAAGTGCTCCAAGGAAGGAACAGTGGTGAACCGGCGACAGGGTCATGGGCGGCCAAGGCTCATTGATGCACGTGGGGAGCGAAGGCTGGCTCGTGTGGTCCGATCAAACAGACGAGCTACTGTAGCTCAAATTGCTCAAGAAGTTAATGCTGCTTCTGATAGAAAGGTGTCAGAATACACAGTGCATTGCAGTTTGTTGCGTATGGGGCTGCATAGCCACAGACCATTCAGGGTGCCAATGCTGACCCCTGTCCACCGCCGAAAGCACCAACAGTGGCACGTGAGCATCAGAACTGGACCACGGAGCAATGGAAGAAGGTGGCCTGGTCTGATAAATCACGTTTTCTTTTACATCACGTGGATGGCCGGGTGTGTGGCTTACCTGGGGAACACATGGCACCAGGATGCACTATGGGAAAAAGGCAAGCCGGCGGAGGCAGTGTGATGCTTTGGGCAATGTTCTGCTGGGAAACCTTGGGTCCTGCCATCCATGTGGATGTTACTTTGACACGTACCACCTACCTAAGCATTGTTGCAGACCATGTACACCCTTTCATGGAAACGGTATTCCCTGGTGGCTGTGGCTCTTTCAGCAGGATAATGCGCCTGCCACAAAGCAAAAATGGTTCAGGAATGGTTTGAGGAGCACAACAACGAGTTTGAGGTGTTGACTTGGCCTCCAAATTCCCCAGATCTCAATCCAATCGAGCATCTGTGGGATGTGCTGAACAAACAAGTCCGATCCATGGAAGCCCCACCTCACAACTTACAGGACTTAAAGGATCTGCTGCTAACATCTTGGTGCCAGATACCACAGCACACCTTCAGGGGTCTAGTGGAGTCCATGCCTCGACAGGTCAGGGCTGTTTTGGCAGCAAAAGGGGGACCAACACAATATTAGGAATATTAGGGTCATAATGTTATGCCTGATCGGTGTAATTAGGAATAATTATAAGTATATTTAGGCCTATTTAGCTAAAGTTGGACTAGGTTTTTAACAATCCAAAACATATTATATTAAACTGACTGTGTACAAAACAACATATATATCAGAGCAATCTAAATCTTGTGTTGATTTGATGAAACTGTCCTTCATATTTAATCAATATTTCATCTCTACAGAAAGAGGAAGAGGATGCAAATACCTGAGAATTAACTGCAACATGACGTCTTCACAATACAGACCAATCAGAGTGCGGAACAGAGCCAGAGAGACGGTACCCAGCTAGAAACACACACACACACACACACACACACACACACACACACACACACAGTGAGCTTTGATCAGTGACTGACACACACACACACACACACACACACACACACACACACACACACACACACACACACACACACACACACACTCACTAATACACACTAACTCTCACACTCTCACACACACTCTCACACACACTCTCACACACACTCTCACACACACACTCTCACACACACTCTCACACACACACTCTCACACACACTCTCACACACTCTCACACACACTCTCACACACACCTGAAACGGCGTGTTGATCCTGCTGACCAGGGTGTCCAGAATGTTGACGTTGTCATGCCGATGTCTGAGGATGAAAATGAGGAAGGTCTGGAGGAGGGCGGAGTCAGAGATGCTCCGGAGGAAGAGCTCCAAATATGCCGTTGTCGTCATCACTTCCTCCAGAGTCAACTGTCCAACAAACAAAGACCCATGTTCACAGAGAGAGATGGGATTAACCAATCACAGGTGTCTGGGTACAGACACACACTCACCTTATGTAGTGCAGGAGCCATGACAGGCACTAGAAAACCATTATAGATGTAGCCCAGAAGCTGATCTCTGATAGACGGGTGAGCCACCTACACACACACACACACACACACACGTCACTTAATCCATCTAAACCACATCATGTCATTGAAAGCAATGTTCCCTTTGGAATGGGAACTCGCACTGCGTCTGAAGACACTTCGGTATGACGATGTCTGAAGTACGTGTAAAAACGCGACAATGCATTGGCGTGCGACAGTCTGTGACGTCACTCTAGTGCGACCGTGAGTATAAAAGCGAACCTAGCGTACACGTCATCAGCTTTTTTGTCTTCAGGAGACAAGCGTGTGAAGGCGATTACCATGGCATCCGCTGACAAGCACTTCAGGAAGTGTGTTCCCCCGTGTCCACGATTTTTGACACCGGATGATACACACGATACGAGTGTTATTTGTCTCATGATCATGTGCGTTCTGTTCTTGAGGGAGCAGAATGCGCAGACTGTGAGAGTGTTTCGATAAAAAAGCTCCGTTAGTGCATGTCCCTTTTCTCGAGGGAATTAGGACAGGCATCTGTGCCCGGTGGTTCAGGACCATCTGCAGCGGAAACTGAGATCGTGGGGCTCACAGGTCGAGCTGGCGGAGGACTTGGAGCGAGGTGTGTCTCTTTCTCAGTCCTCTGCCGTCGACGCAAGCGATCTGTTGGATGCGGATGTTCTTTCTCTTGAATCATCCGATCCAACAGATCGAGCCAGGAAAAGCAGGATGTGGCTGTTGAGGGCGAAGACATGTTTCTGTAGCCCTCTTAGCCTGCCTGCCCCACATTCGAGGTTATGGCCTGCGTGTCTGAGAGATTAGATCTTCTGTGGAACCATCCTGTTCCAGCAAGTGTTCCGTTTCTGCAAGACCTGCACGCCGAGGTGAAAAGGTCCTGGAAGAAACCATATTCGGCTCGCGTTCATCTGATATGCATCGATGCCCCCTATTGAAGATACGTTTGCGAACTATCTTTCAATGAGGGAGACATTGATGTTGAAGACTCCAACCCTGCTGTCAAAACCATTGAGAATGACTTCTAAATTGAATGGCAGGGCGTATGCGGCTGCAGGTCAGGCCGGTGGTGCTCTGCACATGATGGCAGTGTTGCAGGCCTAACAGGCTGACCTGCTCAAAGACCTGGATGATGGCAAGGGCCTGTCCCCTGAGGCAGTGACTGAGCTGCGCTGCGCCACAGATCTTGCTGCTGCCACTATTGGTTGTGCATTGGCGGCAACGGTGGCTATGGAGAGGCATTTGTGGATCTATCTGGCCGACATCGGGGAGAAAGAGAAACACTTTCTTCTCGATGCGCCAGTCTCGCCCTCTGAATTATTCCGCACATCAGTCGAGGCGGAGGTCGATAAGTACAGAGAGGCGAGAGCATGGTCTGCACCTAAAACCTTGGGGGACCCTGGTACCACAGGGCAGGCCCAGAGGCAGAGTGTCGCCACTCGGGCTCCTCCTCCTAATGCGGGCAGGAGTAGGACGCAAAAGAGGCGGGACATCTCCCTTCCCCTTTCTATCCTTCTTGGCCCCTCCTCGCTCCCCTCCCCTTTCTATCCTTCTTGGCCCCTCCTCGCTCCCCTCCCCCTCTGAGGTTTTTCCACGCTTCACATCAGGCCCTGAACTGAACTTATGATGTAACTGACCTATCGGTAAGCCCCTTAGTTACTGTTGCTAACTCGGACAAACAAACGGAGTTGCTAACTGCCTTACAATGACAGCTGTCAGTGTGAAAACCTTATCCCAAGTTGTTTTTGGACACAGAAATGTAGCGGACCCCCTCCGATTGATGGCCAAACTTTACTGATGGTTTATGAAGTTTATTACGTCCTTTTTCACTCTAAAAAAAAAAAAAACAGTAAGAGCTGAACAAACAAAGCATAAGAAGTGCACATTAACGTCTCATTCACAAACTCTCTCTCTACGTTGCATTATCATTAACATACACAGCAAATTATACAAAAACACTCATACAACTAACAGTAAACAAAAACATACAGACCTTATGCCTTTTCGGGGGTGCTAAAACTGTAAACTTTGTGAAACAACTCCGATAAACTGCGAGTGCGAGCTCTCCCTTTCACTACCCGCATTGCTCCGTAGACTATAATACCCATTGAAATAGGAGTCCCTCCTTAGTAAGACAGATAATGCAGACCTTAAACATATCTAAACTAAATCTAAAATTTCAAAAATGTAAACAAAATGAATTAGAACATAAATCACAATAAAGTCTTTGACACAGAAGGACCACCTCTCGTCGAGGAGCATTCAAGTGGGACTTAAATATGCCATGGAGGGATATATAAAAGATTTTAAAATAAATATGGTGGGAGTTTAATTTGGAAGCGATGGTTTACAGATCACAATGCAAGCGGGAGAAGCCTCATGTTACGGTCGTCACGATCGCAGATGATCAACATCTAGGATCAACACTGTTCATGTACCGCAGGGTCAGATTCAATTAATTT
Source organism: Coreius guichenoti (assembly GCA_039654105.1). NCBI lineage: Eukaryota > Metazoa > Chordata > Actinopteri > Cypriniformes > Gobionidae > Coreius > Coreius guichenoti. The sequence goes on along the minus strand of CM077178.1, from coordinate 1,358,439 downwards.
ACATTTAACCATCTTAATATGGAGAGATGCACTGAAATGTAGACCTTCGTTTATGTGTTTTTGACCTACACTGTTAACGTTTTCGGTTTGTATGTTAGCAGGGACTCACTAACTTTAATCGTAACTTAATGAGAGTATGACACCCAGAAAATCCTCTCAGGATACCTGGAATCAGTGTTACAGTACCCCGGGCACATCGTTTTACCATTTTTGTAGCATAAACACCATCAAACCGATCAGAGCTTCTGATTTCTCTGGCGCTGAAACCTAAGATGTCAGAGTTCCGGTCCCCGTGCAACTGATACTCAACTGCCATTGGCTCATCTGCGTTCGAGGGGAGGGGCTTACCGATAGGTCAGTTAGAAAGTAATTTTAGGCAGCACATCAAGTGTGTCGGCTCTTTGTGGGCCACTGTGATGGCTGTCCTATTGTTTTTAGTACAGCTAAAAAAAAATTGTTCAACCCCCTATAGGCTGCCTTGATAAACAGTTCTTTAGGTTATTTTTTGGTTGGCCTCCTCTCGCTATTAAGAGCCATTCTGCTGAGGCCTTTTTTAGCACGAGTTAGACAGGGAATCACATGTCCGGCCCGCTCTAAGGCCGCCGTGGTAATCTGTTTTCTAGGTAGAGTGTGGTTGGCCTCCTCTCATTGTAGAGAGTCATTCTGCTGAGGCCTCCTCTCTAGGCCGCATTGATAAGTTGTTTCTAGGCTTAGTATAGGGAGCTCCTATTAGACAGTGACATCAAGTGTTCAGCCTTCTGTGTGGCGCCTTGATAAACTTTTTTTAGGTCAAGTTTGATTGGTCTCCTCTTGCTTTAGAGAGTCATTCTGTTGAGACCCCCCGCCCAGTTTCGCTCTAGTTAGACATCAAGTGTTTGGCCCTCTTGTAGATGCCTTCAGTATCTGTCTTACGATTGAGTATGGTTGGTCTCTTGCTTTAGAGAGTCGTTCTGCTGAGGCCTCCACTCACCTGAGCCCCACTTAACAGAAACATCAAGTGTCTGGCCCTCCAGCTAGACAGTGATATCAAGTGTTCAGCCCTCTGTGAGGCCGCCTCGAAAAACTGTCTTTAAGATTGAGTAGGTCTGGCCTCCTCTCGCTTAGGGAGTCATTCTGCTGAGGCCTCCGCTCATCTGAGCTCCAGCTAGACAGTGATATCAAGTGTTCAGCCCTCTTTAAGGCTGTCTTGGTAAACGGTCTCTGTCTCGGGCCCCCCTTACCTTGGCTCAGACATGCTGACTTCGAGTCAGGCAGGGTTGAATATGTCTTTCAGCTCCCCTAGGTCCTCAGGGGTTGAACCAGATCCCCCTGGTGTAGTGACAAGGCGAGGGAACTCTTGATTCTTCTTGCCTGCAATGAGACTTGCATTACCAGACCTTGAGCCCTGCCCTTTGGCCAGGCGTTGTTCGCTCCCTCTGGTTAGGGTTCTCCTTGCTTAGGGCATGGGCCTAGGTTGTGGCCTTTGGGAATTGTGTCACTGACAGTTCCGTGTTTGACCTGAGTGAAGGATTGGTTTCCAGCATCTAAGTCCGTTGAGCCTTCTTTGCGCTTGTCATAGCCATTAGGCTGTTATTCCCACAGCATGGCGGAGTGGGTACTCGTTCCCCAATGTGTCTTTGGACACAGTGCGAGTTCCCTCGAAAGGGAACGTCTCAGGTTAGGTATGTAACCATGGTTCCCTGAGAAGGGGAACGAGACACTGCATCTCGCTGCCATGCTTCGGGCATACCTGGTCACGTCTCCGTGAGACAAAAGTGCTAATGACGTGTACTCTAGGTGCCCTTTTATACTCACGGTCACACTAGAGTGATGTCACGGGCTGTCACAAGAAAAATGTCATTGTCGCATTTTTCCACATACTTCAGACCTCGTCATGCCGGAGGCATTCCCCAAAGTGTCTTCAGACGCAGTGTCTCATTCTCCTTCTCAGGGAACCATGGTTACATGCGTAAACTGAGACGTTTTATGCTTTAGACAACCCAAAAACCCTCCAATAAAATAGGAGCTTTTGGGTCATGTGGTGTCATTTTGAATTAAGTATTTATTTTTGTGTGTGTGTGTGTGAGAGAGTGTGTTTTACCTTGCACACGGTGCAGCAGAAGTACAGTGAGTTGAGGAACTGAAACAGTGCTGGAACTTGCAGCCAGTCGTGTTTCTCCAGATAGAACCAGCCGTCACTGTAAACCTCCAGTTTAGTCGGCAGACCTGAATATAGACCACTGAGACCCGTAGCCAACACCTACACACACACACACACACACACACACACACACACAGAGTCTTTAAACTACAGCTAACAGGGAATATTCTCAGAACTTTGGTTAATGTTCTGGCAAGGTTCTCTCAAAGTTATGAACAAATGTTAATAGAACGTTTGTGCAAAGTTAGCTGGTATTTAATAATATTCTCAAAAAATTTTCTCAAATGTTTTCAATGTTCTCTACATTCTTAGAGCATATTTTTGTTAGCGGAGCACACATGGCTATACAGATCCACACACACACACACACACACCCCTTCTCATCTGTATAATGCACAATTCCTTTGTGCAGCACATCACAAAAGTGTTTTCATTTTGTATTGTATGTATTTATTTATGTGGGTCAGAGCAGTTAGAACAAAAACACACTACCCATAATCCATCAACAAAAACCTGCACATGCAATCCTGTGACTGGGATTAAACTCTAGCAGAGATTAATACAGTCTGAGAGAGAGAGAGAGAGAGAGAGAGAGAGAGAGAGAGAGAGAGAGAGAAAAAAAAAAAAAAAAAAAAAAAAAAAAAAACACACACACACACACACACACACTTAGCAACATCCTAACAACCTCCTACAGCACATTGTGGCAGCTTTACACAGGTAAACACCACTCATATTTGCCTCTAAAAAAAGTACAAATCTATCTAATATTCCTCACCGGGCAAAAGTATGTGTTCTCCACGATGTGTTTGGCCACCAGGCTGTTCTGAGACGAGAGGCTCATGATAAGGGTGAGGGCGTCTCTGGCCTGCGTGCCGACCGCCCCGTCGCGGTGGATGAATGGAATGAGGAGAGAGAAGAGCAGAAAGTTGGCGGCTCCCTGATCCTGACTGCTGTGAAAGAACATCTCCAGCACGGAGGCTTCCTTCACCAGCACACGGCACAGCTGATGCAGCAGAGACACCAGCTCCGCCTCCACCGCAGAGCTGCCGCTAATGGTCTGAGCGGGCCCCACGGTGCAACTGGGCCCTGCTGCGGAGCTGCTGCTTTTGCTAGGAACAGTGGGCCCCACGGTGGAGGAGCTGGAGCAGGCGGACAGCAGCATCATCAGAGGTTTGAGGATGGGTTTGTGGTGTAGCAGCGGTTGTTTGGCTTGAGCCACCAGCATCTTGTACATGCGCAGCTGCTCCAGCTTCATGTCATCAGTGAACTCCCGCCGCAGGCTCCATAGAAACAGCTTTTCCATTACGTTCTCCACCACCACAAACTCCAGGATGGTCCCCATGGCCCCGCCCTGACCACTCTCTTCCTCCATCAGCAGGAACAGCATGTGCTCCACGTAGTTCTGCACGGCGTTTGCCTCGTCACCAGGGATCGGACCGAACCGCAGACCGCCTCCGGCCCCCGACAGACCGACGCCACCGCCACGGCCCGGGTCGTGCTTCTCCAAGATCCTCAAAACCTGACAACCAATGAGAGAGGATAATGGGATTGAGTAAACAACGGCTCGACCTAATATAGCTATAATAATAATAATAATAATAATAAACAATTATGTGCCACATAGAAAGAAACTATAATGGTTGATTGAGTAGTAAATATTCTCATATTTTATATAGCAAATGAGTGGGATGGATGGATAGATGGATGGGCAGGCATATAGATAGACAGATAGATAGATAGATATAAAGATGCTTATATACCTGTGTCCAGTGGTTTTTGAAGACGATCATACATGTTTCCGGGTCAACACCCTTCAGGGTAAGCGCTCGCCCTCCGTTACTACTGGAGACCACTGAGGCCAACATCCTGAAGGAGGAGCTAGACCATCATGCAACTCTGATGGGCCTCATTCTCTTTTCCATGGCATCCCAGCATAGAGGACCTGCAGGTATGAGGTATGAGTGACCTGCTTCAGACAGCTGTCATGCTATCAAAGTTAAAACTATCTTAAAAGTCTGATATGTAAATGAGAAGTTCTCTAGTTCTGTTTCAGTGGAGCAGGAAGAGTGCTCTGGTTCCACCCTACAGCAGGGTGGAGGCCTCTTCTCCGACATTCCCAACATTCCACAGCATTCCGAAGGAATTCTTACCTCAGCGCAGCCATGGCAGCTGGACGAGCACTGAGAGAGACGGAGACAGAGATTTTTAATGTTCAAATAGTTTCTAGTGTGTGAGTCTACAGCTTTTCTCAGTCGATTTGACATATTTCTCCAAACTCAGGTCACTGTTCTAAAAACAGTTAACACAGTGATCTGAACACTTTGTAATTGTCCTAAACAGGTTGTAAATTTTCCTTCATTTCATGCAAATTACAAATCACATGCATAATTTTCTCAAAACACTGTGCAAAAAAATTCTCAAATGTTTTCACAGTAGTTCATACAGCAAACCAAAACTTTAATATATCAGGAAAAAACAGTTGCAAGCGATGGAAGAGGCCTGTGGAGAACTCATCGTTATACAACTAAACTCATCATTAAAGAACTTTGAAGAATTTCGCGATTAAAGAACACGAAAAACGTGTATTTTTTATTCATGTATTTCTGTATCTACAGCTAAATTTGTTATCAAATCAACAGAGAACACACTTGTTGTTTTGATGTTAGTATTTATTTTGATAAATGCATTGCTAGAGTAAACTGCAGTGCTTCATTATGCAGTGAATACTGAACTGTTTTGCCAACATTAGAGTGTGTTTAGTTTGCTGTGTTCATTGTTTTGAGAGCAACTACATTCATTTGGAGAAATGTGTCAAACCGACTGAGAAAAACTGTAATTTTAAAGTTGGCATGCTATGGAAATTCATCATCTATTTTCAAAATGCATGTTATTGATCTTATTGTGAACAATACATCCATGCATGTTTCATTTTTTGACATAAGTTTTAAAATTGAAATTATTAATCATAATGCTTTTCTATATCTTATGGTGAAAAGCTCCTTTCTTGTGTCTTGTGACAGACAAACAGACAGACAGACAAACAGACAGACAGGCGGACGGACGGACAGACAGTCAGACAGACAAACAGATAGACAGACAGACACTCAGACAGACAAACCGTCAGACAGACAGGCAGGCAGACAGACAGACAGACAGACAAACAAACAGACAGAGAGGCAGACAGACAGAGAGAGAGAGAGAGAGAGAGACACAGGCGGACGGACGGACAGGCAGACAGTCAAACAGACAGACAGGCGGACAGACAGACGGGCGGGCAGGCAGACAGACAGGCGGGCAGGCAGACAAACAGTCAGACAGGCGGAGAGAGAGAGACGGACGGACAGGCGGACGGACAGACAGGCGGACAGGCAGACAGAGAGACAGACAGACAGAGAGAGAGAGAGACAGACAGGCGGACGGACAGATAGTCAGACAGGCGGACGGACAGACAGACAGGCGGGCAGGCAGACAAACAGTCAGACAGACGGAGAGAGAGAGACGGACGGACAGGCGGACGGACAGACAGGCGGACGGACAGACAGACAGACAAACAGTCAGACAGACAGATAAACAGACAGAGAGAGAGAGAGAAAGAAAGAGAGACAGACAGACGGACAGACAGACAGTCAGTCAAACAGACAGTCAGTCAAACAGACAGACAGACAGGCGGACAGACAGACAGACAGGCGGACAAACAGTCAGATAGACAGACAGGCAGGCGGACAGACAGGCAGGCGGACAGACAGGCAGGCGGACAGACAGGCGGGCGGACAGACAGGCGGACGGACAGACAGGCAGGCAGACAAACAAACAGTCAGACAGACGGGCGGACAGTCAGACAGACAAACAAACCGACAGACAGACAGACAGACAGGCAGGCGGACAAACAGACAGACGGGCGGACAGACAGACAAACCGTCAGACAGACAGACAGACAGGCAGGCAGGCAGACAGACAGACAAACCGACAGACAGACAGGCAGGCAGGCAGGCAGACAGACAGACAAACCGTCAGACAGACAGTCAGACAAACAAACCGTCAGACAGACAGGCAGACAGACAGATAGATAGACAGGCAGACAGACAAACCGTCAGACAGACAGACAGGCAGGCAGGCAGACAGACAGACAAACCGTCAGACAGACAGGCAGACAAACAAATCGTCAAACAGTCAGACAGACAGACAAACCGTCAGACAGACACTCAGACAGACAGACAAACAGTAAGATAGATAGATAGATAGACAGATAGATATCATGTGTGTTGTTTCTTTACTAAGTGAACAGACGCACCCGCTGGACCAAAAACAGGTGAATAAAAAAAAAACAGACTCATATTGAAAGAGGGACCGGAACTATAGCAACCCTCAAAACAAGAAAAAGTTTTTGCAGGCACAGGTACTGGAGCAGCACATTCACCTACACACTTGACCTTTAACCAAGTTAACCGTAATGATGGTCCGATCGTTTGTGTTGGTAATTACGGATGTGTTCGGCGAGAAAAAACAGATACAGTCAAATCCACGAGCCCATCTGCGAGCGAACTAATCTGACTCCGGTACGAGTCCCAGTAATCAGCCGAAGAGCGCGTGCTGTGATTTCATTTCCTGCGGGAAAGAGGATTGATGACTGACGGCGGAGAGACGCGTGAACGCGCGCGTGTTAGTCAACATGAGACTCGTTTACTCTAATTCATGTTTCTCAGTGCATGCTAAAAATGTTGAGAGAGACGGAACTTATTAACAATCTACTTGCATCAAACATACAGTACACGTGCTGTACGAAAAAGCCATTTCTAATATTGCGAGAAACTGAAAATACAAGATTAATCTATATTTCTGTCCCAGATAATCTGAGGTTCTGCAAAGCTAATTTTACGTCATTTAGATATTTTTACCTGATCTAGTGACCATAGTCAGTTCTTCACACTATATGATCCACTAACCATAACCCATGTTGCACTACATTTACTTTTAGTATTTCAAACTTATTTTTGTCCAACGCCAGTGCATTTTTCTTTCAAACAAATACCACTTGCTTTGACTTTCTATTGATGATAACTGGTCAACAACCGGATGCGTTCCGGCAAGGCTCAGTAACATCAACAGAACGTTCGTTCAAAGTTATCTGGTCTTTGATAATGTTCTCAAAATGCTAGCACAAAAACGTTACAACATAGCGTTCTTTTCCTTAAACGTTTCAGTTGGACGTTCGTCTGATGTTTCTAACGTTCGATACTAATTTTTTTCAGAACGTTCAGAGAACATTCAAATGTTGCATGTTTGCAAAATGGAATGTTCAAGATCATTTTTGAAACATTTAAAAATGACGTTTGGAACGTTCAGGGAACATTCAGAGATGATGTTTTATCATTTAATGTGAACTTTTTAAACGTTGTTAAAATAGCCTATATGTTTTGTTAGTCTATATTTAACTAATCACTGCTCCGTCAATCACATAGGCCTATATTTCAGAGTTCAGAGACTTACACAATACAATAAAGCACAGATTTGAAATCCTCTATATATATTATATGAGAAAAAGCTTATCTGAAACTCACCAGGGTTCCTCCAGTGACGCAGGTCTTCTTCTGCTATCAAACTGACCGGCAATTCTCCTTATCTTCTGAATGATCCATAATTCATTACGTTTGTGTCTCACAACACCTGTGTAATAATGTAAAGGCAGTTTTAAATAAGATACCGGCCTTCATGAGTTGAGAAACACCCAGAACACAGAGCAACTCAACACTCAGAGATTAGAGTGATTACAGCCTGTGCGCGCGCCCGTGCGCGCGTGTGTAAAGCCTGTCCATTAAAGCCTCTAATGACAGCTGTCAGTTGTTGTGTGTTTGTGATTTATAAACGCCATGAATGTAGGATAAAACCAATTTATCCTTGAATAAAACCCGTTTTTATAAGACAAGAGTTCATTTGGACGTCCAAAAGTAGTGCAAATCTATGGAAACCCGTTTCCGCCACTAAATAAAAACATAAAAAGAGTAATTGCGACTTTTTATCTCAGAATTGCGAGTTATAAAGTCACAATTCTGAGATAAAAAGTCGCAGTTACTTTTTTTATTTTTTTATTTAGTGGCGTAAACGGGCTTCCATACAAATCTCTATGATTCAATAAAGCAATTAAAAAAAAAAAAAAAAAAGTGTCCCCTAAACTGAAAAGCGAAAAACAGCGCCGTCACGTGGAGGCTTTGCGCATGTCTGGCCTTCCAGCAAACGTGGATGATAGTATGAGAAAATCATCAAAATAGCCAAACGGGAACCAAAGGAATCTAGTTAAAGATGCTCAAATTTAACCCAGAAAACAATTTTTGGTTCCATAACGTTCTGAGAGCGTTAGTAGCCTATTCTGGGGCACAGTTGTTCAGGATCAGGTAATCCATCTTTTGTGCCGGTTTTTCAAAGCAAAATAGGATTGGATCACCCTGTGTAAAGAACAATAGGGTAGAAGAGTCAGTGTGGGTCACTTTAAGTGAAATATAATATATATATATATATATATATATAACAACAACAACATGTTAAAAAAAAACATGTTAGCAAGTTAGCAAATTGCTAATTCATGCTCCTCCTAATTCATGCTAAATCATGCTAGCAACACAATAAAACATGTTAGCAAAATGCTAATTCTTCCTAACAATATGTTAAAACATGTTAACATCCTGCTAATTTATGTTAAATCATGTTAGCAACATGCTAAAACAATGTGGTAAATCATGCTAGAAATGTGTTCGCCTGCTGTCAGTTTCAACAATTCAATTCAAACTTTAAGCTCAAGTTATTTTAAACCTGATACATTAAGCTTAAAGTTATTTCAAACTTTCGAACTTTAGAGGAATTACCCCCCAAAAGATCATTTAAAGTCATTGTGTTAAATGAGAAAAGCATCAAATAAACGTTACAAAAAGTAGCTTTAGAAATAAATATTTGATTGAACATAGAATTTATTACATAACTTTTAGGCTACAACAGCCATGATTTTTTCAGAAGCTGCATTTGAATTGGTATATATATATATATATATATATATATATATATATATATACACTCACCTAAAGGATTATTAGGAACACCATACTAATACTGTGTTTGACCCCCTTTCGCCTTCAGAACTGCCTTAATTCTACGTGGCATTGATTCAACAAGGTGCTGAAAGCATTCTTTAGAAATGTTGGCCCATATTGATAGGATAGCATCTTGCAGTTGATGGAGATTTGTGGGATGCACATCCAGGGCACGAAGCTCCCGTTCCACCACATCCCAAAGATGCTCTATTGGGTTGAGATCTGGTGACTGTGGGGGCCATTTTAGTACAGTGAACTCATTGTCATGTTCAAGAAACCAATTTGAAATGATTCGAGCTTTGTGACATGGTGCATTATCCTGCTGGAAGTAGCCATCAGAGGATGGGTACATGGTGGTCATAAAGGGATGGACATGGTCAGAAACAATGCTCAGGTAGGCCGTGGCATTTAAACGATGCCCAATTGGCACTAAGGGGCCTAAAGTGTGCCAAGAAAACATCCCCCACACCATTACACCACCACCACCAGCCTGCACAGTGGTAACAAGGCATGATGGATCCATGTTCTCATTCTGTTTATGCCAAATTCTGACTCTACCATCTGAATGTCTCAACAGAAATCGAGACTCATCAGACCAGGCAACATTTTTCCAGTCTTCAACTGTCCAATTTTGGTGAGCTCGTGCAAATTGTAGCCTCTTTTTCCTATTTGTAGTGGAGATGAGTGGTACCCGGTGGGGTCTTCTGCTGTTGTAGCCCATCCGCCTCAAGGTTGTGCGTGTTGTGGCTTCACAAATGCTTTGCTGCATACCTCGGTTGTAACGAGTGGTTATTTCAGTCAAAGTTGCTCTTCTATCAGCTTGAATCAGTCGGCCCATTCTCCTCTGACCTCTAGCATCAACAAGGCATTTTCGCCCACAGGACTGCCGCATACTGGATGTTTTTCCCTTTTCACACCATTCTTTGTAAACTCTAGAAATGGTTGTGCGTGAAAATCCCAGTAACTGAGCAGATTGTGAAATACTCAGACCAGCCCGTCTGGCACCAACAACCATGCCACGCTCAAAATTGCTTAAATCACCTTTCTTTCCCATTCTGACATTCAGTTTGGAGTTCAGGAGATTGTCTTGACCAGGACCACACCCCTAAATGCATTGAAGCAACTGCCATGTGATTGGTTGATTAGATAATTGCATTAATGAGAAATTGAACAGGTGTTCCTAATAATCCTTTAGGTGAGTGTATATACACACATACACACACACACACACACACACACACACACCGATTAGGCATAACATTATGACCACATTGTGTTGGCTGCCAAAACAGCCCTGACCTGTCGAGGCATGGACTCCACTAGACCCCTGAAGGTGTGCTGTGGTATCTGGCACCAAGATGTTAGCAGCAGATCCTTTAAGTCCTGTAAGTTGCGAGGTGGGGCCTCCATGGATCGGACTTGTTTGTTCAGCACATCCCACAGATGCTCGATTGGATTGAGATCTGGGGAATTTGGAGGCCAAGTCAACACCTCAAACTCGTTGTTGTGCTCCTCAAACCATTCCTGACCCATTTTTGCTTTGTGACAGGCGCATTATCCTGCTGAAAGAGCCACAGCCACCAGGGAATACCGTTTCCATGAAAGGGTGTACATGGTCTGCAACAATGCTTAGGTAGGTGGTACGTGTCAAAGTAACATCCACATGGATGGCAGGACCCAAGGTTTCCCAGCAGAACATTGCCCAAAGCATCACACTGCCTCCGCCGGCTTGCCTTCTTCCCATAGTGCATCCTGGTGCCATGTGTTCCCCAGGTAAGCCACGCACACGCACCCGGCCATCCACATGATGTAAAAGAAAACGTGATTCATCAGACCAGGCCACCTTCTTCCATTGCTCCGTGGTCCAGTTCTGATGCTCACGTGCCACTGTTGGCGCTTTCGGCGGTGGACAGGGGTCAGCATGGGCACCCTGACTGGTCTGCGTCTATGCCACCCCATACGCAACAAACTGTGATGCACTGTGTATTCTGACACCTTTCTATCAGAACCAGCATTAACCTCTTGAGCAATTTGAGCTACAGTAGCTCGTCTGTTTGATCGGACCACACGGGCCAGCCTTCGCTCCCCACGTGCATCAGTGAGCCTTGGCCGCCCATGACCCTGTCGCCGGTTCACCACTGTTCCTTCCTTGGAGCACTTTTGATAGATACTGACCACTGCAGACCGGGAACACCCCACAAGAGCTGCAGTTTTGGAGATGCTCTGACCCAGTCGTCTAGCCATCACAATTTGGCCCTTGTCAAAGTCGCTCAAATCCTTACGCTTGCCCATTTTTCCTGCTTCTAACACATCAACTTTGAGGACAAAATGTTCACTTTCTTCCTAATATATCCCACCCACTAACAGGTGGCGTGATGAAGAGATAATCAGTGTTATTCACTTCACCTGTCAGTGGTCATATATATATATATATATATAGACTAAAACAGTTTGGTTATCAATATTCTTAAAAATATCTTCTTTTATGTTCAGCAAAAGAAAGAAGGTCATACAGGTTTGAAACGAGAATTTTTGGGCAAACTATCCCCAAAATATCCAATAATTTTTTTTCAATGAAATTATACTCTAAATAAGAAACTAAAACTGCCAGTAGGTAGCGATAAATGTCTATATAAGTAAGAAATTGAGTCAAAAAATTGAACCAACAGAGAACGTGCTTATTATTATAAATAACCAAACGGGAAGGCAGTAAGTTTTAATTTGTCTCATGTGTTTTCATCAAAATTCCCAGATCTCCATTTGTGTTCATTAGTTTACTATTATTCTAACATGTGGGAAGTATTTAGAATGAAGAATGTGTTCAAACTTTTATTATGACTTTTAAAACAAAGTTCACATTTCCGCATGAACGCTTACATTTATGTATGCACCTCCCAAATCCACATATTTGCATCATCATCATCATCATCATCATCAGTATCAGTGGATGTATTGTGTTGGAGCGATTGTTCGGCTCTGGCGCCTCCCTCTTTTCTTTCACATGGACAGAATAACTTCCTGTTGACGTTCGTGCGTCCTGACAATAGATACTCCAGTCCGAGTTTAGATAGAAAACAGAAACTATTTCACATGACAGCATCAAACTCGGGCACAACTAAACGCTCATCTGTGAGGAGAAACTTCCCATCCGCTGGATTCAAAATTTGATCACAGTTGGGGCGACTTTCCTGAGCGTTTCCGAAGAGGAATGCCGGTCAGACCTGTTGTCTGGGTGTTTTAGACAGTAAATACATCGTCTTTCTCTCGGTATGGCGGAGGCTCGAGCTGAGGAGGACGAGGAGCGTTTGCGCGAGCCCGGCGGCGGCGCGAGACGGAGCGCAGGTACGCGCGACACAAAAACTATACAGTTTATAATCAGAGAAGACGGGCCGTTCACGTAACATATTCAACAACAAACCTGTAGGTTAAATATATGAATATTTCAGGTTACGTGCCACTTCTTTTTGTATTTATTTAATTAAGTTCAAGTTTTCACCATATTTGTAATCACCTTCTCTAGTTCATTTTAATGGTGCTGTGGTATGACAAAACTTGTTTTAACTGTAAATATTCCATGGGGTCTGTTTATTAATATGAGCTCATAAAATGCGGCATAATCTCGCAATTCTGACTTTATTTCAAACAATTCCGAATGTTTTTCTCGCAATTCCAACTGTATTTCTCATAATTCCGACTGTATTTCTCGCAATTCCGACAGTTTTTCTCGCAATTCGACTGTTTCTCACACACTGTGTGTGTGTGTGTGTGTGTTTGTTTTCCTCGCAATTCCGACTGTATTTCTCGCAATTCTGACTTTATATCTCGCAATTCTTACTTAATATCTTGCAATTCCGACTGTTTCTAATAATTCCGACTGTATTTTTCACAATTCCGACTGTATTTCTTGCAATTTTGACTATATTTCTCGGAATTCTGACTTTATATCTCGCAATTCCGACTGTTTCTAATAATTCTGACTGTATTTCTCACAATTCCGACTTTATATCTCTCAATTCCGACTGTTTCTAATAATTCTGACTGTATTTCTCACAATTCCGACTTTATATCTCGCAATTCCGACTGTTTCTAATAATTCCGACTGTATTTTTCACAATTCCGACTGTATTTCTTGCAATTTTGACTATATTTCTCGGAATTCTGACTTTATATCTCGCAATTCCGACTGTTTCTAATAATTCTGACTGTATTTCTCACAATTCCGACTTTATATCTCTCAATTCCGACTGTTTCTAATAATTCTGACTGTATTTCTCACAATTCCGACTTTATATCTCGCAATTCCGACTGTTTCTAATAATTCTGACTGTATTTCTCACAATTCCGACTTTATATCTCTCAATTCCGACTTTATATCTTGCAATTCCGACTGTTTCTCACAATTCCGACTGTATATCTTGCAATATCTTATATCTTGCTGTGGTATGACAAAACTTGTTTTAACTCTTAAATATTCCATGGGGTCTGTTTATTAATATGCGCTCATAAAAAAACGGCATAATAATCATAAATATTTAAAAATATAAAAAATGTTACATATATATGTATGTATACAAATATGTTGTATGTTTAAAATAGGCATATGTCTGCAATGTAATGAAGGAAGTTTATTCATCTGTAGGCTGAATGATGTTTCCTCTTTACTCTTTTGTATGAAATATGAACCTGCTTTGTCCTGTGTGGAAACTAACATATGAATATTAGTTTCACTCTAGTAGCTCAACTTTATTGCTTCTGGGGAATTTCTCAACTGTATGTGAAATGACAAGAATGATGTGTGATTCATCCCTCTGCATTCATGACATTTAAATATAATTATGAACATGCACAGAGAGTTGTAGTTTCAGCAGTAATGTGTAATACTATGTAATGTGTAATACAGTAATGTGTAATACAGTAATGTGTAATGTATGAATTGGAGAAACCTGCAGCCCTGACTGTGTCACGTGACTTGAGCTCATGTGATCGTTAAATACCCCTCAACACACACTATAGTAATTATGGTCTGTTTCTGTTTCTTGGCTGTTGTTTCTCTCTCTGTGGTTTGTTGTAAATCACAGCTGTAGTTCCTGAGACAAAAGCTCAGTGAGTTTCTCTCCAGTAGATCATGTCAGTATCGTGGCAGTGTGAAGGATCTGACAGTAATAGATAATGAGTAATATTTATCAGTGTTTCTAAATGCGCCTCTACATATTTCTTATAGGCCTAGAGAGAGAGAGAGAGAGAGAGATTCATTCAAAAGGTTTTTAATTTGGCAATAACTGCTAGAAAATCTATAATGTAACTCCATGACAGGTATACATTTATATGCATATGGTGCAAAACTTTAATTCAATTTTTACTGATGCTTCCCATACTGTTAATAAGTCATTCTAGCAATTGCGACATTTACATTCACACTTATGCATTTGGCAGACGCTTTTGGTAAACGTTTTGTTTTGAATCAGTTCTCACTGATAGTGTCTTAAAGGGATAGTTCTGTCATCATTTACTCACCCTCGTGTCATTTTTGGGGGAACGTACCCTTTAAATCTGCTGCCGTCACTGCTGAAGACTGTTATTTGTGGGTGACGTTCAGCAGTGAACACAAACACAGACTGTGTGATTTAATGATGCGTTCTGACTACTGTGTGTGTGTGTGTGTGTGTGTGTGTGTGTGTGTGTGTGTTTGCAGAACATTCAGACAGAAACAAACCGGATCAGCGCCACTCCAGGTAAGACGAAAGTGTAAAAGATTTGTTTCGGTGTAACGAGTGGATGAGGAAATTATATTTTGTATATACAAGTTAAAATGCCTATTTTTTAAATTGACAATAATTAGAATGACTAAACTAGAAAACCGACTTTATTTCTCACAATTCTGACCGATCAGGCATAACGTTATGAGCACTGACAGGTGAAGTGAATAACACTGATTATCTCTTCATCACGGCACCTGTTAGTGGGTGGGATATATTAGGCAGCAAGTGAACATTTTGTCCTCAAAGTTGATGTGTTAGAAGCAGGAAAAATGGGCAAGCGTAAGGATTTGAGCGAGTTTGACAAGGGCCAAATTGTGATGGCTAGACGACTGGGTCAGAGCATCTCCAAAACTGCAGCTCTTGTGGGGTGTTCCCGGTCTGGAGTGGTCAGTATCTATCAAAAGTGCTCCAAGGAAGGAACAGTGGTGAACCGGCGACAGGGTCATGGGCGGCCAAGGCTCATTGATGCACGTGGGGAGCGAAGGCTGGCCCGTGTGGTCCGATCAAACAGACGAGCTACTGGAGCTCAAATTGCTCAAGAAGTTAATGCTGGTTCTGATAGAAAGGTGTCAGAATACACAGTGCATTGCAGTTTGTTGCGTATGGGGCTGCATAGCCGCAGACCAGTCAGGGTGCCCATGCTGACCCCTGTCCACCGCCGAAAGCACCAACAGTGGCACGTGAGCATCAGAACTGGACCACGGAGCAATGGAAGAAGGTGGCCTGGTCTGATGAATCACGTTTTCTTTTACATCACGTGGATGGCCGGATGCGTGTGCGTGGCTTACCTGGGGAACACATGGCACCAGGATGCACTATGGGAAGAAGGCAAGCCGGCGGAGGCAGTGTGATGCTTTGGGCAATGTTCTGCTGGGAAACCTTGGGTCCTGCCATCCATGTGGATGTTACTTTGACACGTACCACCTACCTAAGCATTGTTGCAGACCATGTACACCCTTTCATGGAAACGGTATTCCCTGGTGGCTGTGGCTCTTTCAGCAGGATAATGCGCCTGTCACAAAGCAGAAATGGTTCAGGAATGGTTTGAGGAGCACAACGAGTATAGCAACTCATAATGTAAAAACTTCACATAATGTAATAAGTATTACATTATTATTGTAATAAAATGTTCATAATGTAATAATTTTCTCAAAGCGTAATAAAATCTTGAGCTCATAATGTAATAACAATTTTTACATTATGAGAAATTTATTACATTACCAAACTCACCAAAAACATGCCATATTTTCATTATTGTAATGGCTTTTAAAACATAAAAATATTAGTATTCCCTTAGTCAATTTTTTAAAATCTAAATCCAGTCTTAAACTACCTATATTTAAATATTAATGCAATTATTATTATTATTAATAAAAATTATTCCTTTATAGTACATTTTAAAAATCTAAATCCAGCAGTGTGTAACCTGCCTACAAAAACCACCAGCTTACTAATACTGCTACTACTACTACTACTAGTAGTAGTAGTAGTAGTAGTAGCAGTATTAGCAGTATTAGTAAGCTGGTACTACTAGTAGTAGTAGTAGTTTGAAGGTGTAAAAGTTATTTATCTTTCTTTTTTACATCACAAAACCCAACAGTTTTAGCAGGGGTGTGTTGTACTGTATTTTTCAACTCTCTCTCTCTCTCACACACACACACACACACTCACCTCATTGGTATATTGATACTGTGTTTTTTTTTGTTTATTTTTTGGTATTTAACACTGTTTGTCATTTAACAGTAAGTATATGTATACTAGAAGTAGGAGTTGGAGTAGGAGTTGGAGTTGGAGTAGGAGTTGGAGTAGGAGTTGGAGTAGGAGTTGGAGTAGGAGTAGGAGTAGGAGTAGGAGTAGGAGTAGGAGTAGGAGTAGTAGTAGGAGTAGAAGTAGTAGTAGAAGTAGTAGTAGTAGCAGTATCAGTAATCTGGTGGATTTTGTAGGCAGGTTAAGACTTAGATTTAGATTTTTAAAATGTACTCTAAAGGAATACCAATTCTTTATGTTTAATAAACATATAATGATTAATAATAATAATAATAATAATAACAATAATATTAATAATTGTGTGAGATTATATTATTGAGATTATTATTATTGTAATAAACATTTTATTACAATAATAATGTAATACCTATTACATTATGTGTAGTTTTTACATTATGAGTTGCAACAATGAGTTTGAGGTGTTGACTTGGCCTCCAAATTCCCCAGATCTCAATCCAATCGAGCATCTGTGGGATGTGCTGAACAAACAAGTCCGATCCATGGAGGCCCCACCTCGCAACTTACAGGACTTAAAGGATCTGCTGCTAACATCTTGGTCCCAGATACCACAGCACACCTTCAGGGGTCTAGAGGAGTCCATGCCTCGACAGGTCAGGGCTGTTTTGGCAGCAAAAGGGGGACCAACACAATATTAGGAATATATGTTCATATGGGTCATAATGTTATGCCTGATCGGTGTATTTCACAATTCCGACTTTATTTCACACAATTCCAGCTTTATATCTTGCAATTTTGATTTTTTTCTCGCAATTGTGAGATAAAATGTCACAATTACCTTTTTTTTAAAAAAATTTTATTTCGTGGTGGAAACAAGCTTCCATACATAATGTTCTTGATTTCCTTCATTTTCTTTTCCTCTTGGGGTGAAATGTGATCTGAGCCTGTGTTCAGATTCTCTGCAGTGTAAGATGGAGTCAAAGCCCTGTTTATTTCTGATCAGAGCTTCATCTGAGGGTGGTGGTGAAGCTTTCGATTCATGTCTGAACATCTCCCGTCAAAACATGCGAGCGATAAGAGCAGCAAACGCAGCACTAGTTCCTCTGGCTCAGTACTGGAAATACCTGTTGTGTTACAGCAGGGAAAAAACAATTAACTCTTTTCCTCTGTGATCTCCAGAGCGTAATGTGATTGTCACGTCAAACAAAACTCATGCACATGTTTACAGGAGTAACGGCTCATTTCTTGGCTTTGTTTTGTGACAAATTTTGGCACATTTCTGAACGACTTGATTTACTGTATGTGTTTGATGAACACCAGTTTGGGTGTGGTCTGGTTTGTGTTGTGTAACTGGAAAACCTTCAGGAAAACAGGCCTACAGTTCCTGAATCATGGAAAAATTCATTGAGTCCTTCTGTTTCTCTCGCTTTTCCAGCCAAGGGCCGCTGTCCTCCATCAGAGCTGTCATCAAACGCAGTGAGTTGTGTGTTTTTGTCCCGCACAGCTTGATTGGTGTGTTTTGTATGTTCTGTCAGATGTTTGCATGTGAGTTTGGTTTTTGTGTTTTTGTCTTTTGTTGGAAACTGCGCAGCATCGAGAACGAGCTCTCAAAGTGACCATCAGCGGGAACGGAGGTCAGTCGCTTTTTCTTGCTCTTTGTGTTAATTTTGTTTGAACGTGATATTTTGACTTTTTCTTTAATAATCACGCCTGATATCTGACCGCAAGCTCTTCGCTGGCACCTTCGCCTCATTTGTTAACATTTAACATTTGTTGATTTATTAGAGACAAAAAAAGTGTGAGTGTGTGTGTGTGTGAGTGTGTGTGAGTGTGTGTGAGTGTGTGTGAGTGTGTGTGAGTGTGTGTGAGTGTGTGTGAGTGTGTGTGAGTGTGTGTGTGAGTGTGAGAGTGTGAGAGAGTGTGTGTGTGTGTGTGAGTGTGAGTGAGTGAGTGAGTGAGTGTGAGTGAGTGAGTGAGTGAGTGAGTGTGTGTGAGTGTGTGTGAGTGTGTGTGAGTGTGTGTGAGTGTGTGTGAGTGTGTGTGAGTGTGTGTGAGTGTGTGTGTGTGAGTGTGTGTGAGTGTGTGTGTGAGTGTGAGAGTGTGAGAGAGTGTGTGTGTGTGAGTGTGAGTGAGTGAGTGTGAGTGAGTGAGAGTGAGTGTGTGTGTGTGTGAGTGTGTGTGAGTGTGTGTGAGTGTGTGTGAGTGTGTGTGTGAGTGTGAGAGTGTGAGTGAGTGAGTGAGTGAGTGAGTGAGTGAGTGAGTGAGTGAGTGAGAGTGTGAGTGTGTGTGAGTGTGTGTGAGTTTGGGTGTGTGTGTGTGTCATTTTCATTTACTTTAACTTGATGTACTAAAAACTAAAAATAACAACTCAACACACAAAAAAAATAATAAAATTACAAAAAATGTAACTAAAATTAAAATGAAAAAGGACAATATAAGAATTAAAACCAATTTAAAATATTAACAAAAACTATAGTATCTAAAATACTATAATAATTAAATAGTATCTTAATGATACTGCTCAAAACTGGGAGTAAAACTATTTGTTGTTATCGTTCAGTTCTCAAGTCATTGTTAACAGCGAATCAGAATGAGGAAGGTGCAGCGGTGATGTCACATAGTGAACGTGTCACTGATTGTCGTTCCGCAGACGTCCACAAATCACCATCCTCTCTGCTGAACCGCTGCCGTCCAATACGTGGTTCCCAGGGGCTTCTGGGGCGTTTCCTCCGGCCCCGCCCCCTGCCCCGCCCACATGGGCTGCAGGCTTGGCGACAGTGCAGGTGGGTGGAGCTTGAGGAGTGATGCATGTGTAGAACCCGTCGTTTATTAATTTGATTGATTGATTGATTGATTGATTGGTGCTCCTCCTCCGCAGCTCCCGCCTCCCTCCTATGAGCAGGTGATCCGAGAAAAGAGCCGCGAACAGAATCTTCCCTCCTCCTCCTCTCCGTCGTCTTCATCTCCGTCTTCTCGTCTCTCTACCTCCACCATCGCCACGCAGACGGACACGGACTCCCCCGGCCCACGATCCTCTGCTGCTCGTCCGGGTGAGAGGAGGTTTCGTCTCAGGCTGCATTTGCAGAAAAGTGTTTCTGCATTTACAGAAATGTGTTCTTTTTCCTGCAGTCCACAGACCCCCCAAACCCCCGCGGCCCTCCCTGCCTCTCCAACACACGTCTGAACCGGACCTGAAGCCTCGAGACGCTCTGCACGAGCAGTGTGGCGTCCAGACGGACTTCGATGACATCTTCGATGATATCAGTCCCTTAGGCCCCGCCCCCACCATCAAGACTTCCACCCAGACTGACTTCGATTTCCCAATAAAAGAGGAGCCGAGTGCACGTCCCAGACCGCGGCCGCGCTCCACAGCCGCCCTACGACCCGTCGTTCTGGACCAGCCCATGACGAGGGAGGTGAAAGTTCAGACTCTAGTGCGTCTGAAGGACGATGGAGCCGAGAGCGTGTTCGCCGGGTTCGACGACGCTCCGTCGAACATCTCCAGCAAATACCTGCAAGACCTGCTGGAGGTGTTCGGCTCGGACGAAACGCACGGAGAAAGTCAAGAAAGCAAGGCGAGCGACGTAGACGAAGAGGAAAATACGGCAGCTTGCTCCATCACAACATCTGAACCGTCAAAACCGTTGAGTAGACCACAACCACGGCCTAGAACTCACAAATCCAAACCCCAACTCGCACCAAAACCATCTGTCTTTGAGGTTTTTGACCCTACCGTTGAGCAAAGCCCCTCCAAACCCCTGAGTCCACCAGTGCCAGCGCCCAGACCCCTTCTGAACAAACTCCAGAGTCCGCCAGAGGAGTCCAGATCCTCTCCAACCGCCCGTCCTGCCAGCGCTCCTCCTGGCCAGCAGATGGCAGCGGTGGCGTCCGGTTCGTCTGTGAGGAGAAATTCAGATGATCAAGCTATAAACACTCCGGTCGAGACGACACCAGTGATGACGACCGACAGGAACATCGGAAAACGTGAGTGTCTCTAATTTACTTGCTGCTAGGGCAATTTGGGGGGAATTGCGATTTAAAGTGCAATTAATTTTAAAAAGTTTGTTGTGCTTGTTTGTAGGGCTGCACAATTTGGCCAAAAATACTGCGATAATATATCAATATTACTATTACTATTACTATTACTCATGTATTCAAATGTCAGTTACAATTTGTGCATTGTGACTGATATAATACAATAAAATATAATACAATACAATACAATTTAAAGAGGGAAAAAACAAATTATTTACAGTAAAGTGTATACCGATCAGGCATAACATTATGATATATCCTAATATTGTGTTGGTCCCCCTTTGACTCCACTAGACCCCTGAAGGTGTGCTGTGGTATCTGGCACCAAGATGTTAGCAGCAGATCCTTTAAGTCCTGTAAGTTGCGAGGTGGGGCCTCCATGGATCGGACTTGTTTGTTCAGCACATCCCACAGATGCTCGATTGGATTAAGATCTGGGGAATTTGGAGGCCAAGTCAACACCTCAAACTCATTGTTGAGCTCCTCAAACCATTCCTGAACCATTTTTGCTTTGTGGCAGGCGCATTATCCTGCTGAAAGAGCCACAGCCACCAGGGAATACCGTTTCCATGAAAGGGTGTACATGGTCTGCAACAATGCTTAGGTAGGTGGTACGTGTCAAAGTAACATCCACATGGATGGCAGGACCCAAGATTTCCCAGCAGAACATTGCCCAAAGCATCACACTGCCTCCGCCGGCTTGCCTTCTTCCCATAGTGCATCCTGGTGCCATGTGTTCCCCAGGTAAGCCACGCACACGCACCCGGCCATCCACGTGATGTAAAAGAAAACGTGATTCATCAGACCAGGCCACCTTCTTCCATTGCTCCGTGGTCCAGTTCTGATGCTCACGTGCCACTGTTGGCGCTTTCGGCGGTGGACAGGGGTCAGCATGGGCACCCTGACTGGTCTGAGGCTATGCAGCCCCATACGCAACAAACTGCGATGCACTGTGTATTCTGACACCTTTCTATCAGAACCAGCATTAACTTCTTGAGCAATTTGAGCTCCAGTAGCTCGTCTGTTTGATCGGACCACACGAGCCAGCCTTCGCTCCCCACGTGCATCAATGAGCCTTGGCCGCCCATGACCCTGTCTCCGGTTCACCACTGTTCCTTCCTTGGAGCACTTTTGATAGATACTGACCACTGCAGACCGGGAACACCCCACAAGAGCTGCAGTTTTGGAGATGCTCTGACCCAGTCGTCTAGCCATCACAATTTGGCCCTTGTCAAACTCGCTCAAATCCTTACGCTTGCCCATTTTTCCTGCTTCTAACACATCAACTTTGAGGACAAAATGTTCACTTGCTGCCTAATATATCCCACCCACTAACAGGTGCCGTGATGAAGAGATAATCAGTGTTATTCACTTCACCTGTCATAATGTTATGCCTGATCGGTGTATATAAAAGAATAAAACTACCAAGGTTGAATGATCACATAATTGTTCATTTCTTTATTTACAAACATTAAATTATGAAGCTTTTATTTTGGTGGAAAACCACAGGGAGCCCTTAAAGTTTCTCTTTTGTTTATAAGCACTTCTCATTACGCGTTTGTGAAGATGGTTCGGCGCATGTTGCATTTACCCGTTTATAAGCAACTCAAACTCGTATGAAACACACTTCACTCTGAAACACACCAGATACTATATTTAATTAAATCACAACATTTGTGATTTCATAATCGCACTAAGCCATATCACAATTACGGTTTTATTCTGATTAATCGTACAGCCCTAATTGATACTAATTGTTTCAATCAAAGTTCTGTCGAAGATTTAATGTGGTGAAAATCATAAACTTTGTAAAATCCAGTAACTAGTTCATCCGCCTGGTGCTTGTAAACACAACTTTTTGGATATTGTGGGCGTATTTTGAGGTGGAGGAGCGCAACTTAACGTTTAATGAGCGTCTGTGTTTATATCCAGGTCCATCAGTTCCCAAACACTCCCGGCCGCCTCCACCTGTGCTCAGGAAGATGGCGCCCCCCTCACAGGTGATGCTATATCTGTTCATTACCCACCCTTATGAGGACGTTTCCATATTAGCATGAGCATTTCAGAAGGATTTAATATTTATTATGATGCGTGTGTTCAGGCCGCTGTGGATGTTTCCAGTGAAGCCACCACCTCAGTTCCTCCTCTTCCTCCGAGGTACCGCAGCGTTTTTCCTCCAGAACGAGGCGTCTGGTTTGTTTTCTCCCATTTGTCATTGTTTCTGTTTGTGTCTCAGACCCAGTGGTGGTAGACTCCTCCCACTCCGTCCTCCTCCAATCAAAGTAGCCAAACCTGCAGGCTCCGCCTCCTCCCCTGCTGCGACCAATCAGCTGACAAGCAGCAGGGTTTCAAAGAGAGCCCCGCCCCTCCCACCCCGACCCAAACCAGGACATCCGCTTTATGAGCGTTATTCTGTGAGTGTTTTTAGAGTATTTGAGAAGAACTCCAGGAAAATGTCTTGTTTATTATTTTAGGGTTAAGATTCTGTTATTATTTACTCACATTCATGTCATTCTTATGCTCTATCAAAATAATTTTTGTTATTTTAACCCTCTGGTGCTCTTCGGTCATGTTTGACTGAAATTCGAATTCGAATTTTTTACTTCGTCTGAATGGTACGAAACTTTGTAAAGGTTTTGCTGTGTGAACAAAAAAAAATCATGGACATGATTCGAAAAGGTTAAATGGTCCTAAAAAAAAGTCACACTTGTGCTCCTCGCAGTGAAAAATGAGCGCATTGGAAATAAATGGGAGATGAACTGCGCCTAAACAAAATCTGACTGAACGCTCATTTTTTGAGATATCAAGCTCAAATTTGGAACACAACTTATTTAGATTTGTGGCTTTGATTTTCTTGCAGTTTTAGAGTAAGACGTGTTTTTGAAAATATATATACTTCATATAAAAATTGAAAATAGTATTTTTGTGCATTTTTCATAACAATAAATGTAAAATTCTGTAACTCTTTTTAAGTTCACTTTTTTAAGCTTTTTTAACTTCAGCAATAATCTGCCAAGTGTCGTCTTGAAAAGAGACCAAACTTCAGTCTGAGATCCCAAAAATTCAAGATTTATGACGTTTTAAATTGGAAATTTCATTTTCAGGTCTGTGCTCAAAAAGTGAATAAATGGATTATAAATACAGCGTAAATATAATTTAGTACCATAAAATCCCCTAAAAAATATATTAAATAAAAAAACATATTAAAATATAGTACATTCATTTCATTGAAATAAAAAAAAATTGGTCATTTTTGACCGACATGTGAACCGCACCAGAGGATTAATAAAGCTGAAATAATATATAAATATTAGATGAAAAGCTTAGAAATGTTGCCTTGGCAACTAACTGAAAGAAATAACTTTAAGTTGAAGCATTAAAATTACTCAAACTGAAACCGATATAAACATAAATTGAAGCCATAATGAAATAATAATAATAACAAAAGCACATAAGAAAATGACTAAAACTTAACTTAAAATAAAATGAAAACCAAAAATATAAAAATAAAGCTAATTCAAAATATTAATAAATGCTATAGTAGTATATAAATAATACTAAAATAACACTGATTTCGATTATGATACATATCTTTAAAGAGTTTTTCCTCCACTTCAGCAGCACTTATACACACCAAAACTTACAGATTTATTCCTGACTATATTCTGAAGGTTTTTACTGAGGGGTTTATTCATATATCATTCACACTGATTTATATAACATTTTATTCCTAAAACTTTTTTTTCTCGTCTGTTTCACAGTATTTTCTGATTTATGGTGTAATAAAAGAGAAATCCAAAACCCCCTCAGTAAAATCCTTTGTCAACAAAATCAATCAAGAATTTTGATCTTTATCCAATGTTCAGATTTATGTTCTGGAAATGTATGCAATATTTAATGAGATTCACAAATTTAAACTTGTAATACAAAACAATTGTCTTAATTTACTGTGATTAATCAACTGGGGAAAGTATGGCAAATATATATTAGGTAACATTTAGTAGTGTCTTGCCTTAACAGATAATCTTTCTCTGAGCCGCTGCTCTCAAATATCACTCATGCTCGTTTAATTAAAAATGGTGCCTTTAGACATGCCTTTGACCAATCGTCTTTGGTTCTCGCGTCATGTGACCAATGACCAGTGACTAAACGTTATGCTGCAATTTAAAAACATATCGACACGTGTGATTTAGGTCTGATCCTAGCACAACTTTTTTAAAAGTTTGATGTATAAATAACTGTCCACTCTCAGTTGTGGAAAACCGCAGCTCGCACATCATATCTAACATTAGATCTCTGTTTCCCAGAAGAACGAGCGTCATAAGGGTGACAAAATGATGACCGAATGTTCATTTAAATGTATTTAAGGAAGGAAGTCTATTAATAAAACAAACACTTTGTGTAAACAGCAGAATTTATAGTGGATATGATGTTGTTTATGTGTTTGTGCACTAGAGCAAAGTTCTTCACGGAGATTCAGAGGAGGAGAAGAGCAAAGAGCAAGAGGAGCCATCGGAGGAAACCTCTTTCCAGGTCACTACACACACACACACACACACACACACACTCTCGCACATACAGTGGGGAGAACAAGTATTTGATACACTGCCGATTTTGCAGGTTTGCCCACTTACAAAGCATGTAGAAGTCTGTAATTTTTATCATAGGTACACTTCAACTGTGAGAGACGGAATCTAAAACAAAAATCCAGAAAATCACGTTGTATGATTTTTAAATAAATAATTTGCATTTTATTGCATGACATAAGTATTTGATACATCAGAAAAGCAGAACTTAATATTTGGTACAGAAACCTTTGTTTGCAATTACAGAGATCATACGTTTCCTGTAGTTCTTGACCAGGTTTGCACACACTGCAGCAGGGATTTTGGCCCAGGTTTCGGGGCTGTCGCTGGGCAATACGGACTTTCAGCTCCCTCCAAAGATTTTCTATTGGGTTCAGGTCTGGAGACTGGCTAGGGCACTCCAGGACCTTGAGATGCTTCTTACGGAGCCACTCCTTAGTTGTCCTGGCTGTGTGTTTCGGGTCGTTGTCATGCTGGAAGACCCAGCCACGACCCATCTTCAGTGCTCTTACTGAGGGAAGGAGGTTGTTGGCCAAGATCTCGCGATACATGGCCCCATCCATCCTCCCCTCAATACGGTGCAGTCGTCCTGTCCCCTTTGCAGAAAAGCATCCCCAAAGAATGATGTTTCCACCTCCATGCTTCACGGTTGGGATGGTGTTCTTGGGGTTGTACTCATCCTTCTTCCTCCAAACACGGCGAGTGGAGTTTAGACCAAAAAGCTCTATTTTTGTCTCCTCAGACCACATGACCTTCTCCCATTCCTCCTCTGGATCATCCAGATGGTCATTGGCAAACTTCAGACGGGCCTGGACATGCGCTGGCTTGAGCAGGGGGACCTTGCGTGCGCTGCAGGATTTTAATCCATGACGGCGTAGTGTGTTACTAATGGTTTTCTTTGAGACTGTGGTCCCAGCTCTCTTCAGGTCATTGACCAGGTCCTGCCGTGTAGTTCTGGGCTGATCCCTCACCTTCCTCATGATCATTGATGCCCCACGAGGTGAGATCTTGCATGGTGCCCCAGGCCGAGGGAGATTGACCGTCATCTTGAACTTCTTCCATTTTCTAATAATTGCGCCAACAGTTGTTGCCTTCTCACCAAGCTGCTTGCCTATTGTCCTGTAGCCCATCCCAGCCTTGTGCAGGTCTACAATTTTATCCCTGATGTCCTTACACAGCTCTCTGGTCTTGGCCATTGTGGAGAGGTTGGAGTCTGTTTGATTGAGTGTGTGGACAGGTGTCTTTTATACAGGTAACGAGTTCAAACAGGTGCAGTTAATACAGGTAATGAGTGGAGAACAGGAGGGCTTCTTAAAGAAAAACTAACAGGTCTGTGAGAGCCGGAATTCTTACTGGTTGGTAGGTGATCAAATACTTATGTCATGCAATAAAATGCAAATTAATTATTTAAAAATCATACAATGTGATTTTCTGGATTTTTGTTTTAGATTCCGTCACTCACAGTTGAAGAGTACCTATGATAAAAATTACAGACTTCTACATGCTTTGTAAGTGGGCAAACCTGCAAAATCGGCAGTGTATCAAATACTTGTTCTCCCCACTGTACACACACACACACACACACACACACGCACTCATGCGCGCATGCACACACCCATATATACACACACTCACTCACACACATATATATACACACACACACACACTCACACACACACACACATACGCACACACATACACACACACTTGCAAATTGTTTTTATATCCTGAAATATTTCCTGCTTCAGGAAGAGGAGCAGCTGATTGTCCTCGATGATACCGACATCCTACAAACACCGTCGAAAACACTCCATGACCTCTGCCTCTCAGAGGTCAAAGGTCAAGATGTGACTGTCGTTGGGGTTCATCTGGAAGACACGCCCTCAGAGCAGCAGATCCAGCAAGACAGGTGAAACATGATGAGAAATAAAAAAACATATCGTATAATATTTTAATTAAAGATTTA
Source organism: Coreius guichenoti (assembly GCA_039654105.1). Lineage (NCBI taxonomy): Eukaryota > Metazoa > Chordata > Actinopteri > Cypriniformes > Gobionidae > Coreius > Coreius guichenoti. Next base: position 1,331,146 of record CM077178.1, on the reverse strand, counting down.
ATGAACGATATATATCCTTCAGATCCTTCAGAAATCATTCTAATATGCTGATTTGCTGCTATCTCAACTATAATAAATAAAGACAGTAAACATGCACAGCTCATGTGTCAGTTTCTCTCTTCCTCTTTCCAGGTTTGTTGTGGCCCGTTTTGCATTTGAGGGGGAGGAGGGGGAGCTGACTTTCAGCGAGGGTGATGTCATCACGCTGATGGAATATGTAAATGAGGAGTGGGGGCGTGGCAGCCTGAGCGGACAGACGGGAAACTTCCCTCTCAGTTTCATCCAGGCTAAAGAGGAAACTGAAGCGTTGCCAGGGAAACCGGTTCTGGAATCTCCTGGTAAATAAACATTCTTCATCTGAATATTCATTAACCACAGACCAATCAGCAGTGAGTGTGACACAAACTGTGGCCTATATCGAAATCTGACAATTATTACATGTGTCATGGCTGATATTGGCAGTGTATGTTTGTAATCATAAATTCACTGTGAAAATCTGACATGTCCAGCTGAAAAACAAACTGTTTATTACTATTTAAACCTGCCATGATATTATTTGCTTCTAATATCTGCTTAATCAGACCTATATGATAATAAAAAAGCTAATTATGACCAATATGCTTATAGATATATCACACATCTCTAGTGTCTCTAAGTAGTTATGGCAAAAATATAAAAATAGGATAGATTTGATTGCAAGGGCCTGTTTTCTCCCCAGCGCCCCCTGCAGGAGGGCGGAGCAGAGGACGGGCGCTCTATGATTTCAGCCCTGAGTGTGAGGACGAGCTCTGTCTGAAGGTGTGTGGGATTCACTACAACAGCCTCATGGAAAATATAAAGGAATTTTATAAATCGTGATTGTCATGCCTGGAAAATGCATGGAAATTAAAGAAAAATCTTGAGAAAATTCATGAAGAAAATCATAGAATATGATGCCCAAATATTTGGGCATCATATTCTATAATTTAATTAAATGTAAATAATATACTTTTATTAAGTGCATATAAAATATACTTTTTATTAAAATATTATGTATATAATTAAAATATTTACAGTAAAAATTGCAATATTTTATTATATATAATTATATTTACTATATACAAACCCGATTCCAAAAAAGTTGGGACACTGTACAAATTGTGAATAAAAACAGAATGCAATGATGTGGAAGTTTCAAATTTCAATATTTTATTCAGAATACAACATAGATGACATATCAAATGTTTAAACTGAGAAAATGTATCATTTTAAGGGAAAAATAAGTTGATTTTAAATTTCATGGCATCAACACATCTCAAAAAAGTTGGGACAAGGCCATGTTTACCACTGTGTGGCATCCCCTCTTCTTTTTATAACAGTCTGCAAACGTCTGGGGACTGAGGAGACAAGTTGCTCAAGTTTAGGAATAGGAATGTTGTCCCATTCTTGTCTAATACAGGCTTCTAGTTGCTCAACTGTCTTAGGTCTTCTTTGTCGCATCTTCCTCTTTATGATGCGCCAAATGTTTTCTATGGGTGAAAGATCTGGACTACAGGCTGGCCATTTCAGTACCCGGATCCTTCTACGCAGCCATGATGCTGTAATTGATGCAGTATGTGGTCTGGCATTGTCATGTTGGAAAATGCAAGGTCTTCCCTGAAAGAGACGACGTCTGGATGGGAGCATATGTTGTTCTAGAACTTGGATATACCTTTCAGCATTGATGGTGCCTTTCCAGATGTGTAAGCTGCCCATGCCACACGCACTCATGCAACCCCATACCATCAGAGATGCAGGCTTCTGAACTGAGCGCTGATAACAACTTGGGTTGTCCTTGTCCTCTTTAGTCCGGATGACATGGCGTCCCAGTTTTCCAAAAAGAACTTCAAATTTTGATTCGTCTGACCACAGAACAGTTTTCCACTTTGCCACAGTCCATTTTAAATGAGCCTTGGCCCAGAGAAAACGCCTGCGCTTCTGGATCATGTTTAGATATGGCTTCTTTTTTGACCTATAGAGTTTTAGCCGGCAACGGCGAATGGCACGGTGGATTGTGTTCACCGACAATGTTTTCTGGAAGTATTCCTGAGCCCATGTTGTGATTTCCATTACAGTAGCATTCCTGTATGTGATGCAGTGCCGTCTAAGGGCCCGAAGATCACGGGCATCCAGTATGGTTTTCCGGCCTTGACCCTTACGCACAGAGATTGTTCCAGATTCTCTGAATCTTTGGATGATATTATGCACTGTAGATGATGATAACTTCAAACTCTTTGCAATTGTTCTCTGAGAAACTCCTTTCTGATATTGCTCCACTATGTTTCGCCGCAGCATTGGGGGAATTGGTGATCCTCTGCCCATCTTGACTTCTGAGAGACACTGCCACTCTGAGAGGCTCTTTTTATACCCAATCATGTTGCCAATTGACCTAATAAGTTGCAAATTGGTCCTCCAGCTGTTCCTTATGTGTACATTTAACTTTTCCGGCCTCTTATTGCTACCTGTCCCAACTTTTTTGGAATGTGTAGCTCTCATGAAATCCAAAATGAGCCAATATTTGGCATGACATTTCAAAATGTCTCACTTTCAACATTTGATATGTTATCTATATTCTATTGTGAATAAAATATAAGTTTATGAGATTTGTAAATTATTGCATTCCTTTTTTATTCACAATTTGTGCAGTGTCCCAACTTTTTTGTAATCGGGTTTGTATATGTGTGTGTGAACCTGGACCACAAAACCAGTCATAAGGGTCATTATTTTTTTTTTTTTTTTAAATTTAGATTTATACATCTATATGAGAGTTTAAGTTGGAAATTTCATTAAATAAAAAACATTATCACACTAAAATATAGTACATTAATTTCATTGAAAAAAAAAAAATTCAGTAAGTTTTGACCGACACGCGAACAGCACCAGAGGTTTAATAAAGCTATTAATATTAATAAAATAAAATATTAATAAATATATTAGATGAAAAACTTAGAAATGTTGCCTTGGCAACTAACTGAAAGAAATAACTTTAAGTTGAAGCATTAAAATTACTCAAACTGAAACTGAGATAAACATAAATTAAAGCCATAATGAAATAATAATAATAACAAAAGCACATAAGAAAATGACTAAAACTTAAAATAAAATGAAAACCAAAAATATAAAAATAAAGCTAATTTAAAATATTAATAAATGCTATAGTAGTATATAAATAATACTAAAATAACACTGATTTTGATTATGATACATATCTTTAAAGAGTTTTTCCTCCACTTCAGCAGCACTTATACACACCAAAACTTACAGATTTATTCCTGACTATATTCTGAAGGTTTCTACTGAGGGGTTGAATAAATAATCTTTCCATTGATGTATGGTTTGTTAGGACAATATTTGGAGATACAAATATAACTGAAAATCTGGAATCTGAGGGTGCAAAAAAATCTAAATATTGAGAAAATCTCCTTTAAAGTTGTCCAGATGAAGTCCTTAGCAACGCATATTACTACTAATAATACATTTCTTAAATATTTACGGTAGGATATTTACAAAATATCTTCATGGAACATGATCTTAATATTCTAATGATTTTTGGCATAAAAGAAAAATGGATAATTTTGACCCATACAATGTATTGTTGGCTATTGCCACAAATATCCCCGTGAGACGCATGACTGGTTTTGTGCTCCAGTTTTGTGGTGTGTGTGTGTGTATATATAATTTTTTTTTAAAAATATTTTATATCTTAAATATTAAAAAAATATGATATTTTTATTAAATGTATATTATATAAATTTATGTTATATATGAAAGGTTAAATATTCATGCATGGAAATGTATTGGTCAAAAAGATTGCTGTACCTGAGCAGAATAAATCCATATATATATATATATATATAAAAAAGTCATTTACAGTAAGTACACAAAGGTCAACAGCATTTGTAAAACATTTGTGTGTGTGTGTGTGTGTGTAGGCAGGAGACATAGTGTGTGATTTGGAGGACATGGATGCCGAGTGGTTCGTTGGAGAATCCGATGGGAAACGTGGCATCGTCCCCAAAAACTACATCCAAGTGCTGCTGGACCCCTGAACACGTCCTGTCATGTGCCTGATGAGCGTTTCTGCATTTTGCCTTATTTAGATGTAGTACACTTAAAGACGGTCAGTGACGGGATGTTAGTGTGTGAAGCGCGTGGAGATGATCTGTACTGTACTGACTCCAGTCTGTGTGTGTGTATGTGGCCGGATGAATTTGTTTACAGAGTTTTAACCCACATTAAACTCATCTGTTACATAAACATCTGTTTCGTCCTTTTTTACTAGCCTTGAGCGACACTGTAGACGGGATGTTTCACCGAATAAAACACACAAGACTCGCGTCTCTGGGTTTATCAGCTACTCATGATGTATTGTTGCAATACAAAACAAAACATGAAATTAATCCATAATTAGAATAATTACGAGGGGCTCTTGGCCCTGAACAGCCACCGTACAAAAGTTAATACCAATGATACCACAAGCGACCGTTCAGATCGACACTTCAGATCAAATTAACAATTCTTCTAAAAAAGGAGGCATTTCATGGAGATACACACACACACACACACACACACACATCCTCATTCACTGAAGACTGAAGATTTGGTTTAAAAGCAAAGTCATAACACTACATCAGGCTCGTAACACATTTAGTCACACAAATCAGACTTAAAGAAACATCCAGCAACACAATTCAAACATATTATGATCTTTTGTGTTTTCATTCAGTTACAGACGGTCTGAGATGACACTATAATGATGCATCTGATCAGATGCCAACATCAACATGTATGTACAGAGAGAGAGAGACAGGGAGGACACGGTGCGGTAAAAATCGAGGTCGCTGGTTTAGTTGAAGCCCTGCGTACAAACACAGACCAGAACGAGAGTAAATGAATGTGGAGAACATCTTGCATGATCTGCAGAACATGTCGTTTTCATGCACCAAGTAATCTGATAGTAATCGGATTGAAAATCCTTCATGTATAGATTTCGGTCTGATTGAAACGGTGGTGTAGAAGCAATCCACGGCAACAGTGTAAAAGTAGCGGACTTGGCAACACAATTCCAATACCTGGCGCACCTGTGCAGGTAAAAAAAAAAAAAAGCTCTTCTTACATATTTGTCAGCTTTCTATGGAAGCTTGTTTCCGTCACGGAATTAAACAAATTTAATTGCAACTTTTTGCACATTTCAGAGGAAAAAATTCTGACATTTAGAGTGAGATCAGAATTAAGATGTTAATTTAGATGTTAGCAGCAGATCCTTTAAGTCCTGTAAGTTGCGAGGTGGGGCCTCCATGTATCGGACTTGTTTGTTCAGCACATCCCACAGATGCTCGATTGGATTGAGATCTGGGGAATTTGGAGGCCAAGTCAACACCTCAAACTCGTTGTGCTCCTCAAACCATTCCTGAACCATTTTTGCTTTGTGGCAGGAGCATTATCCTGCTGAAAGAGCCACAGCCACCAGGGAATACCGTTTCCATGAAAGGGTGTACATGGTCTACAACAATGCTTAGGTAGGTGGTACGTGTCAAAGTAACATCCACATGGATGGCAGAACCCAAGGTTTCCCAGCAGAACATTGCCCAAAGCATCACACTGCCTCCGCCGGCTTGCCTTCTTCCCATAGTGCATCCTGGTGCCATGTGTTCCCCAGGTAAGCCACGCACACGCACCCGGCCATCCACGTGATGTAAAAGAAAACGTGATTCATCAGACCAGGCCACCTTCTTCCATTGCTCCGTGGTCCAGTTCTGATGCTCACGTGCCACTGTTGGTGCTTTCGGCGGTGGACAGGGGTCAGCATGGGCACCCTGACTGGTCTGCGGCTATGCAGCCCCATACGCAACAAACTGCGATGCACTGTGTATTCTGACACCTTTCTATCAGAACCAGCATTAACTTCTTGAGCAATTTGAGCTCCAGTAGCTCGTCTGTTTGATCGGACCACACGGGCCAGCCTTCGCTCCCCACGTGCATCAATGAGCCTTGGCCGCCCATGACCCTGTCGCCGGTTCACCACTGTTCCTTCCTTGGAGCACTTTTGATAGATACTGACCACTGCAGACCGGGAACACCCCACAAGAGCTGCAGTTTTGGAGATGCTCTGACCCAGTTGTCTAGCCATCACAATTTGGCCCTCAAACTCGCTCAAATCCTTACGCTTGCCCATTTTTCCTGCTTCTAACACATCAACTTTGAGGACAAAATGTTCACTTGCTGCCTAATATATCCCACTCACTAACAGGTGCCGTGATGAAGAGATAATCAGTGTTATTCACTTCACCTGTCATAATGTTATGCCTGATCAAGGCAAAATGACAGTTACACTTGCGGATCAACAAATTATACTCTGTCACATTAACGCTGTGGGTTTGTCCAGTTCTGAACTCCTGGAAACTGTGCATGCGCTGAAGATTTGTTTGGAATACATAAACGCACATGTAAAGGAAAATGTGAATCGTATTGCAACGTTTAAGAACCATATAAACAGAACTTTCAGAATGTGGATTCACTTGGACTGACGAAAATTAGTGCATGTAAACGAACTGCAATGGATGCCATGTTGCTATGCAGTTGCCAAGGTGTTCTGACTGTCTATGGGACTTTTCACCTTCGATTACTAGAAGTTTCAGCTAACACTAAAATATGAGCACTGAGTAATATCGATGGATGACGTGGCAAACACGCTAATAACAGGATGGAAGATGCAGAGTGGAGGAGGTCTGGTCTGGTCTGGTCTGGTCTCGGTGTTGGTGTTGAGGTCTGTGGTGCTGATCAGGGTTTCTCTTCTTCTGCGCCTCCAGAGAGATTCATGGGTTTACTGCCAGCTGTGATCTACTGTAGCGTTCTCTGAAGTACCTACAATAACATTTAGAGTAACACTGTTACTATCTGATACCACAGTAATATATTTTAAGGCTATAATCAGTGAGATTGTTTTAGACAAGATGTTACCATGGAGATGATCCACCTGTAACAGAGGAAACGAGACAATGTATCAGCGGAAGGTAATTATGGTATGTAGTTTGTGTGTGTGTGTGTGTGTGTGTGTGTGTTTCACCTCAGCCTCTGCTGCCATGCTGTGTGTGACTTCTGATTCAACACCGTCTTCCATCTCACACGCCATGTTGGTGTCCATCATAGCGTCGTCCTGCTCACACACAAGCACAAGTTCATGACAACGGGTCAGTTCTCTGTGTGTGTGTGTGTGTGTGTGTGTGTGTGTGTCCTCACCTGCACCCACGGGTGTTCCAGCACCTCGTCAGCCGTGTAACGAGCACCAACATTCACTTGTAGCATCTTACCAATTAAATCCTGCAAAAGACATTTAACCAATCAGCTACTTCGACTGCCCTCATGTGACTCAAATCAGCCAATCAGCTCCAGCTCAGTTTAACCCGTCTGGGATTAAGAGGCAGATGAACGACTGCAGTAGATATCTCAGGTTTATGCCTAGTTATTAAGGCTGGACATTGACACACATTTCATGATCTGATTCGATTTCAATTCACAAGCTCAAATTCAAACCTATGGAAAATCTGTAGAAGCCCATTTCCATCACATGAGACAACACAATAATCATGCTTTGTAAAATCTTAATTATGACATAAAATGTCACAAGTAAAAAAAGTTTACTTATGGCACTAAATTTTAATTATGGCGAAATTATTATACACCAAGTCATACTTATGACATACTACATAAAAATTATGACACTAAATTAAAATTGTGACAAAAAAAGTTGAAATTATAATATACTAAGTCATAATTATGACATACTAAATCAAAATTAGGACAAAATGTTTAAATTATGACATACTAAATTAAAACTGACAAAAAGACAAAATTATGACACTAAATTAAAATGATGACAAAAAGTCAATTATGATATACTTGGTAATAATTGACATACTAAAAAAAAACTGACAAAATGTTTAAATTATGACACACTAAATTAAAATTATGGCAGAAAGTTGAAATTATGAAACACTAAGTCATAATTATGACATACTAAATCAAAATTGGGACAAAATGTAGAAAATCTGACAAAAAGGCACAATTATGATATACTGTCATAACTATGACATACTAAATCACAATTATGACAAAATGTTCAAAATATGACACTAAGTTATAAAAAAAATTATGGAATACTAATTGATGGCATACTAAATAAAGTTTATAAAATCAAAAATGAGATTATGAGATAAAACGTCATCATTTGGAGTTCCGATGTCATAATTATGATTTTGAATGTGTGTCAGAAGCACACGTCAGCGTCTGTGGTGAGGTATTGATCACGGCAGACCTTGGCAGAGGCGCTGATGCTGTCCCAGTACGGCGAGGGGAACTCCAGTCGGCCCAGTAAGATCTGCTCGAACAGCTCCTCCTGCTGGTTCCTCTCGCTGCGGAACGGAGGAAAGCCACACAGCAGGATATACGTGATCACACCCGCCGCCCAGATGTCCACCTTCAGCCCGTACCTGAGACACACACATGCCAGAGAAATCAAAAGGGTTTATCGGTGCAAAATGTATGAAGTTTATGAAGTGTTCTGCCAGTGGGGTCAGAAAAACAAACTTTTTTTAAAATTTTTCGGACCCCACTGGCAGGCATTTGTCTTGTTTTAAGCATATTCATTCTGATCAAGTTTCAGTGTGCAGTGTGTAAATGTGTGTATGAAGTATGATACAGTAGTGTTACCCGCTCTCTGCGATGATCTCCGGGGCGACGTAAGTGGGCGTCCCGCAGACGGTGAACAGCGGCCCCTCCACCACCGTCGCCAGCCCGAAATCACCCAGCTTCAGAGACTTGGTGCCGTCCGGATACTCACACACCTACAGACACACACACACACGCGTTTAACGCTGGATGTGTGCGCATGTGAGCGGTAAGACACGTGTGTGTGTGTGTGTGTGTTAGGGTGTGCGATATTGACAAAAAAATGATATCTTGATATTTTCTGGGATTTTTTGTTACTGTTAATGAGTGAGTCATTGAGATTCAACTGATTCATTCAAACGGCTGATTCACTCAGGAACGAAGCATTTGACTGTCTTAATGAGTGAGTCATTGAGATTCAACTGATTCATTCAAACGGCTGATTCACTCAGGAACGAAGCATTTGACTGTCTTAATGAGTGAGTCATTGAGATTCAACTGATTCATTCAAACGGCTGATTCATTCAGGAACGAAGCATTTGACTGTCTTAATGAGTGAGTCTTTGAGATTCAACTGATTCATTCAAACGGCTGATTCACTCTGGAAAGAAGCATTTGACTGTCTTAATGAGTGAGTCATTGAGATTCAACTGATTCATTCAAACGGCTGATTCACTCTGGAACGAAGCATTTGACTGTCTAAATGAGTGAGTCATTGAATCATTAATTCAACCGATTCATTCAAACGGCTGATTCATTCAGGAACGAAGCATTTGACTGTCTTAATGAGTGAGTCTTTGAGATTCAACTGATTCATTCAAACGGCTGATTCGCTCTGGAACGAAGCATTTGACTGTCTAAATGAGTGAGTCATTGAATCATTAATTCAATCGATTCATTCAAACGGCTGATTCATTCAAGAACGAAGCATTTGACTGTCTAAATGAGTGAGTCATTGAATCATTAATTCAATCGATTCATTCAAACGGCTGATTCATTCAGGAACGAAGCATTTGACTGTCTAAATGAGTGAGTCATTGAATCATTAATTCAATCGATTCATTCAAACAGCTGATTCATTCAGGAACGAAGCATTTGACTGTCTAAACGAGTGAGTCATTGAATCATTAATTCAATCGATTCATTCAAACGGCTGATTCATTCAGGAACGAAGCATTTGACTGTCTAAATGAGTGAGTCATTGAATCATTAATTCAATCGATTCATTCAAACGGCTGATTCATTCAGGAACGAAGCATTTGACTGTCTAAATGAGTGAGTCATTGAATCATTAATTCAATCGATTCATTCAAACGGCTGATTCATTCAGGAACGAAGCATTTGACTGTCTAAATGAGTGAGTCATTGAATCATTAATTCAATCGATTCATTCAAACGGCTGATTCATTCAGGAAAGAAGCATTTGGCTGTCTTAATGAGTGAGTCATTGAATCATTCATTCAACCAATTCATTCAAACGACTGATTCATTCAGGAACGAAGCATTTGACTGTCTAAATGAGTTAGTCATTGAATCATTAATTCAATCGATTCATTCAAACGGCTGATTCATTCAGGAACGAAGCATTTGACTGTCTTAATGAGTGAGTCATTGAGATTCAACCGATTCATTCAAACGGCTGATTCATTCAGGAACGAAGCATTTGACTGTCTAAATGAGTGAGTCATTGAATCATTAATTCAATCGATTCATTCAAACGGCTGATTCATTCAGGAACGAAGCATTTGACTGTCTAAATGAGTGAGTCATTGAATCATTAATTCAATCGATTCATTCAAACAGCTGATTCATTCAGGAACGAAGCATTTGACTGTCTAAATGAGTGAGTCATTGAATCATTAATTCAATCGATTCATTCAAACAGCTGATTCATTCAGGAACGAAGCATTTGACTGTCTAAACGAGTGAGTCATTGAATCATTAATTCAATCGATTCATTCAAACGGCTGAATTATTCAGGAACGAAGCATTTGACTGTCTAAATGAGTGAGTCATTGAATCATTAATTCAATCGATTCATTCAAACGGCTGATTCATTCAGGAAAGAAGCATTTGACTGTCTAAATGAGTGAGTCATTGAATCATTAATTCAATCGATTCATTCAAACGGCTGATTCATTCAGGAACGAAGCATTTGACTGTCTAAATGAGTGAGTCATTGAATCATTAATTCAATCGATTCATTCAAACGGCTGATTCATTCAGGAAAGAAGCATTTGGCTGTCTTAATGAGTGAGTCATTGAATCATTCATTCAACCAATTCATTCAAACGACTGATTCATTCAGGAACGAAGCATTTGACTGTCTAAATGAGTTAGTCATTGAATCATTAATTCAATCGATTCATTCAAACGGCTGATTCATTCAGGAACGAAGCATTTGACTGTCTAAATGAGTGAGTCATTGAATCATTAATTCAATCGATTCATTCAAACGGCTGTAATGAAACACAGCTGACACGGCTTTGTTTGGAACTATTTTCATTGGTGAAATGGAGCAAAAACAGGCAATATTGTGTCTAAAATGTAAGTCACTTAATATTAACTTCTTGTTTATTGAACTGTTGTATAAAATCAATATCTAATTTTGTAATCGTGCTGATATTTGGAGAAAAAAAGGTCACTCTTCATGTGATATTGATTAACTATATTAAATGACAGAAATATAAAGACATACAGGGGCATTTTTGCCCCTTATCTTGAAGATTGAGGGCATTATAAATGCATTTTAGTAGAGTAAATCACGCAGTGTATGTGTGCACTCTCTAGTGTGTTTTTGTGAAGTGAGGGAAAAGAATCACGATATTATCGCAGACGATATATATCGCACACCCCTAGTGTGAGTGTGTGTGAGTGTGTGTACCAGCAGGTTCTCCGGTTTAATGTCTCTGTGGACGATGTTCATGCGGTGCAGGTATCGCAGAGCGCCGGTCAGGTTGAACAGCATGGCGCTGGCGTCCCGCTCCGTGTACTTCGTGGAGCAAGTGATGGCATCGAACAGGTCACCGCCCTGCCCAAACCGCACACAACATTAAACATGCATTTATTAATTGCCCAGGCAGTTTGTTCACAGCCGGCCGTCACGTGTAAGCAGTGTGTCACAGAACTTACACAGTACTTTTTTCCCAAGGTGCACCTGTGCTCCTAAGTTGAAAAATTTAGGAGCGCATTTAGAAACTATAGCGGCGCAACTATTTCTGCATATATATTTATATATAACACATTGTAACAGATTTTGTCATACTAGTGTTATTTTAGTAACACTGAGATAATATATAGTTTTTGTTAATATTTTGAATTCATTTTAAGTTTAGTTAAAAGTTTTAGTAAATCTGTTGTTTTGTCATTTTTTTTGTTTTTGTTATTTTTTAAAAATGTCTATAGTTTTTATTAATTTTTATTTCAGTTTTACTTCGGTACATCAGGTTAATGAAACTAAATAACTAAATAAAAATTTCAGCGTTTTTTATATTTTATTTTAGGTCAGTTAACATTTATTTATTTCAAGTAGAGATTTGTTTTATGGTTTTAGTTTTTGTTAATTATAATAACACTGATACTAGTAAAATCTATATATTTAATAATGTTCTTAGTCTTCCCTTCCTGTGACGAGGCGTCCCAGACAGAAGCTACAATAGTTCACTTTAAATTCAATTAAATTACAAACCAAATAATAACCGGGGTGGAAATTGGACACACTGCGTGACTTTTATTAAATAAACAAGCCTGAAATACACCGGGACTCTTATTTTGAAATGTCTATGCTTTATTATTGCAGGAGCTCATTCAAATTCAGACGAGGAGATAAAATATGCATTCATACAACCGTACACAACATATTACAGTATAAACACCGTAAAGTAAACATTGTCATAATTGATCAGCATTAGTGTCGTTTGGCATAAATGTGTGTGAGCCTGTAAAACGCACAACAGCGCCACCTTCAGGCTTTGAAATGTGAAGCGCTCACATTTATGTAATGAAATCATAGCCTTTTGAAGTTTAATAATCACATTAGGCAGTGTCGCCATTTATGTTTTTCTATCCCAAAATATAAGACGCCTTAAAATGATCATTAAGACGTTTGTTATACCATTTAAAGGTGCAGTGTGTGAATTTTAGCAGCATCTGGTGGTGAGGTTGTGAATTGCACCCGTCCACCGCCCACCCCTTCCTGTCGGAGCACATAGAGAAGCTACGGTGGCCGACACAGGACAAAGATGTCGTCGTCTGAGAGAGCAGAGAGTGACTAGCGCTCTGTAGAGAAGTTTGTCTGTTTAGGGCTACCGTAGAAACATGGCGGCGCAAAATGGCGACTTCACTGTAAGGGATCCACGGTGTGTGTAGATAGAAATGCTCATTCTAAGGTAATAAAAACATAACGGTTCATTATGTAACGTCTTTATACTCCACTGAAAACATAGTTATGTATATTATATTGCATTTTTGTCAATAGATCCTCATAAATACTACACACTGCACCTTTAAGGTATTGAAGACTTTTTTATGATCTTACATTGATCCGCAGGGATTTTTTATTTGCACACATGCTCCAAAATACATTGTACATTTCACACACATCTATTTTTAGTCGCAAATGCGAGTGAAATGGTCGCACTGTCGAGCCCTGCAATGAGGTGCCAAGCAAGTTTACTTTTTACAGACGATGACCGTGTGAATTGGGCTTTTGTACTGACCTTCACCAGCTCCATGACCAAATACAGCTCAGTGGGCGTGTCCAGCTCCTCAATTAGCATAATGATGCTGGGGTGGTGAACCCTGCGCAGTATCGCCACCTCATTGGCTATCAGGTGCTCCTGTCAACACCAGTCAACCAATCAGAATCTCTGCTGTGGATTTTCACAGTTGTGTACTGAGTGAACATGCAAAAATGTTTGCCAGTAATCTAAGCGTCAACACAACGGAAACCAGTAAAAAATGATGTTCTTCCTCAGTGTTTTTTGCATACATCGATACAGGAAAAAAAAAAAAAAAAAAAAAAAAATCACACTCATTAAATAATTTCAGAGGATCCTTATTCAGTGTGAAAGACTGAATAAAGGGGAAAGATCTGCATACTTTAAGCCACTTTAAGTGCTACAGGACAGTTTTGTGGCCCGAGACGCTTTTGAAAGAGGCGCTAAAGACACGACACAATGAAAACACACCTTTCCGCTGCATTTGGCCTTGTCTATGATCTTCAGCGCATACTCCTGTCCCGTAGACCTGACATAAACACACATCACATGAGATCTAAACCATGAACAGCTAATAAACAAATCAGTTTTAAATGTGTGTGTGTGTGTGTGTGTGAGACGTAATACCTCTCCACACACTCTCGGACGACAGCAAAGTTTCCATCGCCAATGACTTTTCCCACTTTGTACTTCTCAGTGATGACAGACGACTGAACATCATTGCCGTTCACTGCAGAGAGAGAGAGAGAGAGAGAGAGAGAGAGAGAGAGAGAGAGAGAGAGAGAGAGAGAGAGAGAGAGAGAGAGAGAGAGAGAGAGAGAGAGAGAGAGAGAGAGAGAGAGAGAGAGAGAGAGTGTGTGTGAAAATGTCACAAAGCATCAACAGCCAATCAGAACACACATGGTGTTTAATATGCAGTTATTTGGTATTGCTCTGGGCGGAGCTACTGTAGGGCCGGGCGATATAAAATGGTGACTATTGTGGTGATTTAATTTTTAATCCTAATTTGATGACATTTCCAAAAGATTGTGTTATTAGGCTAGTTTAGACTAGTTTCATGATCATTCCATATGTTCAGATTGATGTTTTAACATGTATATGAATATTAAGACAATAATGTTTTGATGAGTGTGTGAGTGTGAGTGAGTTAGTGTTTGTGTGTGTGTGTGAGTGAGTTAGTGTGTGTGTGAGTTAGTGTGTGAGTGTGTGTGTGTGTGAGTGAGTTTGTGTGTATGTGTGTGTGTGAGTGAGTTAGTGTGTGTGTGTGTGTGTCTGTGTGTGTGTGTTTTACCCTCCGGAGTAAGCTCTTCTTCATCATTGAGGTCTCTGGAGGGTGTCGGGGACAGAGACGCCTCATGAACGGACGTCTGAGAAAGAGAGATCTATCAAACACACATTTAGAGGACGCGTGTACACATGAGCACTTTCAGTCACACACTCACTTTACGGCTGCGCTGAGTCCCGGGGCTTCCCGGAGACTTTGATGACCTCATCGGCGGAGACTCACTGCTTGGAGCCTCATTGGCTGAAAAACCATGAGCAGAATCTCCATCAAAACTCATGACTAACCAGTGGCCCTTCACGCTACACGCAGTGTGTGTGTGTGTGTGTGTTTTACCAGATACGGGTGATTTGGAACGCGGGATGCTGGGGCTTTTGGATCCTGCTGTCTTCGGAGGGACCGGCGGTCGGGATTTCTTGCACTCTGAGAAACAGTGTGTTTGTGTTAGGCAGAAGTGTGGAAGCATCCGTCGCTCATATTTATATCTCATGATCCGTCTCACCATTAACGAACGCGGCCGCCGCAGCCTTCCCCGCGTGTCCAATGGCAGCGTCGTCCTGAGCGTAACGAAACTTCTCCAAACCACATGCGATGAAAACATCATCATCACCGAAAAAATCCTGCAGGCTCGTCAACTACAGAGAGAGAGAGGGAGGGAGAGATTGTATAAATATATATATTGCCAAAAGTATTGGGACGCCCCTCCAAATCACTGAGTTCAGGTGTTCAATCACTTCATGGCCACAGGTGTATAAATCAAGCACTAGGCATGCAGACGCTTCTACAAACATTTGTGAAAGAATGGGTCGCTCTCAGGAGCTCAGTGAACTCAAGCGTGGTACCGTGATAGGTTGCCACCTGTGCAATAAGTCCATTCCTGACATTTTCTCACTACTAAATATTCCACGCTCAACTGTTAGTGGGATTATAACAAAGTGGAAGCGATTGGGAACAACAGCAACTCAGCCACAAAGTGGTAGATCACGTAAAATCACAGAGCGGGGTCAGCGCATGCTGAGGGTCACAGTGCGCAGAAGTCACCAACTTTCTGCAGAGTCAATAGCTACAGACCTCCAAACTTCTGTGGCCTTCAGATGAGCTCAAGAACAGTGTGTAGAGAGCTTCATGGAATGGGTTTCCATGGCCGAGCAGCTCATCCAAGCCTTACATCACCAAGTGCAATGCAAAGCGTGGGATGCAGTGGGGTAAAGCACGCCGCCACTGGACTCTAGAGCAGTGGAGACGTGTTCTCTGGAGTGACCAATCATGCTTCTCTGTCTGGCAATCCCATGGACGAGTCTGGGTTTGGCGGTTGCCAGGAGAACGGGACTTGCCTGACTGCATTGTGCCAAGTGTAAAGTTTGGTGGAGAGGGGATTATGGGATGGGGTTGTTTTTCAGCGGTTGGGCTTGGCCCCTTAGTTCCAGTGAAAGGAACTCTTAATGCTTCAGCATACCAAGACATTTTGGACAATTTCATGCTCCCAACTTTGTGGGAACAGTTTGGGGATGGCCCCTTCCTGTTCCAACATGACTGCGCACCAGTGCACAAAGCGTTGGTCCATAAAGACATGGATGAGCGAGTCTGGTGTTGAGGAACTTGACTGGCCTGCACAGAGTCCTGACCTCAACCCGATAGAACACCTTTGGGATGAATTAGAGCGGAGACTGCGAGCCAGGCCTTCTCGTCCAACATCAGTGCCTGACCTCACAAATGCGCTTCTAGAAGAATGGTCAAAAGTTCCCATAAACACACTCCTAAACCTTGTGGAAAGCCTTCCCAGAAGAGCTGAAGCTGTTATAGCTGCAAAGGGTGGGCCAACTCCATATTAAACCCTACGGATTAAGAATGGGATGTCATTAAAGTTCATGTGCATGTAAAGGCAGGCGTCCCAAAACTTTTGGCAATATAGTGTATGTATATATATATATATACACTCACCTAAAGGATTATTAGGAACACCTGTTCAATTTCTCATTAATGCAATTATCTAATCAACCAATCACATGGCAGTTGCTTCAATGCATTTAGGGGTGTGGTCCTGGTCAAGACAATCTCCTGAACTCCAAACTGAATGTCAGAATGGGAAAGAAAGGTGATTTAAGCAATTTTGAGCGTGGCATGGTTGTTGGTGCCAGACGGGCCGGTCTGAGTATTTCACAATCTGCTCAGTTACTGGGATTTTCACGCACAACCATTTCTAGAGTTAACAAAGAATGGTGTGAAAAGGGAAAAACATCCAGTATGCGGCAGTCCTGTGGGCGAAAATGCCTTGTTGATGCTAGAGGTCAGAGGAGAATGGGCCGACTGATTCAAGCTGATAGAAGAGCAACTTTGACTGAAATAACACTCGTTACAACCGAGGTATGCAGCAAAGCATTTGTGAAGCCACAACACGCACAACCTTGAGGCGGATGGGCTACAACAGCAGAAGACCCCACCGGGTACCACTCATCTCCACTACAAATAGGAAAAAGAGGCTACAATTTGCACGAGCTCACCAAAATTGGACAGTTGAAGACTGGAAAAATGTTGCCTGGTCTGATGAGTCTCGATTTCTGTTGAGACATTCAGATGGTAGAGTCAGAATTTGGCGTAAACAGAATGAGAACATGGATCCATCATGCCTTGTTACCACTGTGCAGGCTGGTGGTGGTGGTGTAATGGTGTGGGGGATGTTTTCTTGGCACACTTTAGGCCCCTTAGTGCCAATTGGGCATCGTTTAATTGCCACGGCCTACCTGAGCATTGTTTCTGACCATGTCCATCCCTTTATGACCACCATGTACCCATCCTCTGATGGCTACTTCCAGCAGGATAATGCACCATGTCACAAAGCTCGAATCATTTCAAATTGGTTTCTTGAACATGACAATGAGTTCACTGTACTAAAATGGCCCCCACAGTCACCAGATCTCAACCCAATAGAGCATCTTTGGGATGTGGTGGAACGGGAGCTTCGTGCCCTGGATGTGCATCCCACAAATCTCCATCAACTGCAAGATGCTATCCTATCAATATGGGCCAACATTTCTAAAGAATGCTTTCAGCACCTTGTTGAATCAATGCCACGTAGACTTAAGGCAGTTCTGAAGGCGAAAGGGGGTCAAACACAGTATTAGTATGGTGTTCCTAATAATCCTTTAGGTGAGTGTATATAGCAAATGTGCAACAGAATGGCTGAAAAAGAAAAGACTCAAGGTGTTGCACTGACCCAGTCTGAGTCATGACTGTATACAGTGGGGAGAACAAGTATTTGATACACTGCCGATTTTGCAGGTTTGCCCACTTACAAAGCATGTAGAAGTCTGTAATTTTTATCATAGGTACTCTTCAACTGTGAGTGACGGAATCTAAAACAAAAATCCAGAAAATCACATTGTATGATTTTTAAGTAATTAATTTGCATTTTATTGCATGACATAAGTATTTGATACATCAGAAAAGCAGAACTTAATATTTGGTACAGAAACCTTTGTTTGCAATTACAGAGATCATACGTTTCCTGTAGTTCTTGACCAGGTTTGCACACACTGCAGCAGGGATTTTGGCCCACTCCTCCATACAGACCTTCTCCAGATCCTTCAGGTTTCGGGGCTGTCGCTGGGCAATACGGACTTTCAGCTCCCTCCAAAGATTTTCTATTGGGTTCAGGTCTGGAGACTGGCTAGGCCACTCCAGGACCTTGAGATGCTTCTTACGGAGCCACTCCTTAGTTGTCCTGGCTGTGTGTTTCGGGTCGTTGTCATGCTGGAAGACCCATCCACGACCCATCTTCAATGCTCTTACTGAGGGAAGGAGGTTGTTGGCCAAGATCTCGCGATACATGGCCCCATCCATCCTCCCCTCAATATGGTGCAGTCGTCCTGTCCCCTTTGCAGAAAAGCATCCCCAAAGAATGATGTTTCCACCTCAATGCTTCACGGTTGGGATGGTGTTCTTGGGGTTGTACTCATCCTTCTTCTTCCTCCAAACACGGTGAGTGGAGTTTAGACCAAAAAGCTCTATTTTTGTCTCATCAGACCACATGACCTTCTCCCATTCCTCCTCTGGATCATCCAGATGGTCATTGGCAAACTTCAGACGGGCCTGGACATGCGCTGGCTTGAGCAGGGGGACCTTGCGTGCGCTGCAGGATTTTAATCCATGACGGCGTAGTGTGTTACTAATGGTTTTCTTTGAGACTGTGGTCCCAGCTCTCTTCAGGTCATTGACCAGGTCCTGCCGTGTAGTTCTGGGCTGATCCCTCACCTTCCTCATGATCGTTGATGCCCCACGAGGTGAGATCTTGCATGGTGCCCCAGACCGAGGGAGATTGACCGTCATCTTGAACTTCTTCCATTTTCTAATAATTACGCCAACAGTTGTTGCCTTCTCACCAAGCTGCTTGCCTATTGTCCTGTAGCCCATCCCAGCCTTGTGCAGGTCTACAATTTTATCCCTGATGTCCTTACACAGCTCTCTGGTCTTGGCCATTGTGGAGAGGTTGGAGTCTGTTTGATTGAGTGTGTGGACAGGTGTCTTTTATACAGGTAACGAGTTCAAACAGGTGCAGTTAATACAGGTAATGAGTGGAGAACAGGAGGGCTTCCTAAAGAAAAACTAACAGGTCTGTGAGAGCCGGAATTCTTACTGGTTGGTAGGTGATCAAATACTTATGTCATGCAATAAAATGCAAATTAATTACTTAAAAATCATACAATGTGATTTTCTGGATTTTTGTTTTAGATTCCGTCTCTCACAGTTGAAGAGTACCTATGATAAAAATTACAGACTTCTACATGCTTTGTAAGTGGGCAAACCTGCAAAATCTGCAGTGTATCAAATACTTGTTCTCCCCACTGTATAAACAACTGAACACATTGAAAAGACTGTCAGTAGATTTTGATCAATAACAGATGTCAATATTGTTAACTAAAACTATTACTAATAGCTTTCTTTAACTGAAATAAAGCTGAAATAAAATAAAATTTAAATATTACATTAATAACTTAAACTTAACAAAATTTATAAATGTTGCCTTGACAACAGCAAAAAATATTTTAGCTTAAGTACTAATATTAAAACTAAATTAAAGCTAAATAGATAGTGTGTATGAGAGTATGCATTTGTGAGTGTCTGTGTGAGTGTGTGTGTGTGTGAGAGAGAGTGTGATTATGTGTGGGTGTGCGTGTGTGCGAGTGTGGGTGTGCGTGTGTGAGAGTGGGAGTGTGCGTGTGTGAGAGTGGGAGTGTGCGTGTGTGAGAGTGGGAGTGTGCGTGTGTGAGTGTGTGTGAGTGTGCGTGCGTGAGTGTGCGAGTGTGAGTGTGCGGGGGTGTGCGTGAGTGTGCGAGTGGGAGTGTGAGTGTGTGTGAGTGTGTGTGTGAGTGTGCGTGCGTGAGTGTGCGAATGTGAGTGTGCGAGTGTTAGTGTGCGTATGTGAGTGTGTGTGTGTGGGTGTGCGTGAGTGTGCGAGTGGGAGTGTGTGTGTGTGTGCGTGTGTGAGTGTGCGTGCGTGTGTGAGTGTGTGTGCGTGAGTGTGCGAATGTGAGTGCGTGAGTGTGTGTGGGTGTGCGTGAGTGTGCGAGTGGGAGTGTGCGTGTGTGAGTGTGCGTGTGTGAGTGTGTGAGTGTGCGTGTGCGTGTGTGCGAGTGTGAGTGTAT
Source organism: Coreius guichenoti (assembly GCA_039654105.1). Classification (NCBI taxonomy): domain Eukaryota; kingdom Metazoa; phylum Chordata; class Actinopteri; order Cypriniformes; family Gobionidae; genus Coreius; species Coreius guichenoti. Next base: position 1,310,819 of record CM077178.1, on the reverse strand, counting down.
GTGTGTGAGTGTGTGTGTGCGAGTGTGAGTGTGCTTTCGTGAGTGTGTGTGAGTGTGTGTGTGTGTGTGTGTGTGAGTGTGCGTTCGTGAGTGTGCGTGTTCGTGTGTGTGTGTGCGAGTGTGAGTGTGTGTGTGAGTGTATGTGAGAGAGAGTGTAATTGTGTGTGAGTGTGTGTGAGAGAGTGTGTGAGTGTGTGAGAGAGAGAGTGTGTGAGTGTGTGTGTGTGTGTGTGTGTGAGTGAATGTGTCTGTGAGTGTGTATGTGTGAGTAAGTGTGTGTGTGTGTGTGTGTGTGTGTGTGTGTGAAATTCAAATATAAAAAAAAACAAAAAATAATAAAAATGACAAAAGCACAGATAAGAAATTACTAAAACTTAAAAGGACTAAAAAGAAAACTGCCACTGAAAATGTAAAAATAAATGCTAAATTAAAATATGAATAAATCATTTAATAATAGCCTACTAAAATAACACTGATCTAGAAATTACTCCAAATCTGGCTAACAATATTATAAAATAAATATGTCACGAATATTACACGTTACACAGCACTGTCAGAGAGTGAGGCATTATGGGGAAAAGAATGCAGGAATCACACACAGTGTAAGTGGGTCGGTCGTATTTCACTCCTGCCGGCGGTTCCGTCACTGAGCCGTGTTTGAAGGGAAAGCCCTGCTCGCTGCAGTGAGAGGCGCGCGGCATACAGATGAACCGCTCTGTTCTGCTCAGCCCTTCACTGAGTTCACTCAACTGAACCGGGGAAGTGCGGGTTACCATGGTAACCAGCCCTCAGCCAGACTCGCTGGTGTGCCGGGAGGAGGCGGAGCCACACACACACACACACACACACAATCACCCCATCACGCTCAGACAGCAGTGTAATTTACTGTGAGTATCAGTGCAGAAACAGAGAGGCAGACAGGACGTCCTGAAGGGATTCTAGAGAGACAGACACACTCATCCGGACACAATGAGAAAGTCTCGTTCATTATTCATTATCCATCAGCCGTCATTCACACGTCTGACCTGTCATCATAAAACATGCTTATGTTTTTGAGTCTTATGATGCTTTGTGTGAGGAACAGACTGAAATATCAAGATTCATCACGTACTTTATATACAAAATACAAGCTATTTAGACTGTGCATTAAACATATAAATAGTAAGACAAGACGAATATAAGGAATAATTTATAATAATATATAAAACAAATAATAATATGTGACCCTGGAGCACAAAACCAGTCATGAGTCTCATGGGGATATTTGTGGCAATATCCAACAATACATTGTATGGGTCAAAATTACCAATTTTTCTTTTATGTCAAAAATCATTAGGATATTAAGATCATGTTCCATGAAGATATTTTGTAAATATCCTACCGTAAATATTTAAGAAATGTATTATTAGTAGTAATATGCGTTGCTAAGGACTTCATCTGGACAACTTTAAAGGAGATTTTCTCAATATTTAGATTTTTTTGCACCCTCAGACTCCAGATTTTCAAATAGTTGCCAAATATTGTCCTAACAAACCACACAACAGTGGAAAGATTATTTATTCAGCTTTCAGATGATAAATCTCAATGACTGGTTGACTGGTTTTGTGGTCACAAATACTGTAAGTGATGTCTGTAGGGGATACTTGTTGTTAATGACCCTACAAGTTCGATTAAACCATCAAAATATGAGGAAAATATTTAATGGTTTAAAGGGTGAACTGTCCCTTTAATTTTTTTGGCTGATTTGATGATGCTTTCAGCGACCAATAAGAGTGCAGAGAATGAGGGTATGATGTACTAAAAACAGAAAAAAAATGTCTTCGCATTTTCCGCGTACAGACGACAACGTTGTCAGAACAATCACACGGCTCCGCGGAAATGACTAAAAGCGCTGTATTCTGCTCCAGGCCAGTAGATGGCGATGTTACTGTGTAAAGAAACACACGCGCCTGTAGACTGAACACACGCATGACCGTTCTCACAAATTCACGTTTTTATTGTTTACACGGAGACGGTATCGCTTTAAAACTTGCACAGTTTCTGAACGTTTGCGTTTTCAGGCCCCAAAACGCCGTCGTCATGAGAACTAACGACCAAAACGCATAGAGAGTTCACCGTTTTTAGTTGAAAATGGTGTCGTGTAAACAGAGCCTTCGTTTACATCTCTGAAATCTCTTCTATATAATATTGTGTTGATGCTGGAGGTTATTTTAAACGATCATTATTATTGCAATGCTGTTATCTAACTAAAACTATTAAAAATCGTTTTCAGTAATTGAAACGGAATAAAATATAAATATCAGATGACAAACTTAAACTTAAAAAAAAAAAGTTAACAAAAATGTTGCGCTTAAGTTGAAGTACTAACATGACTAAAACTGAAATAAAAAAAAAATACAACAAAATAATAATTTAAAAAAATATATAATTAAAATGAAAACAGAAAATATAAAAGCAAATTCAAAATAATAATATATAGTACCGGTCAAAAGTTTGGAAACATTAAGGTTTTTTAATGTTTTGAAAATAATCTCTTAATCTCACCAAGGGTGCATTTAGTTGATCAAAAATACAGTAAAAAATCTGATTATTCCAATGTAAAACAGCTGTTTTCTATGTGAATATACACCGATCAGGCATAACATTATGACCACTGACAGGTGAAGTGAATAACACCGATTATCTCTTCATCACGGCACCTGTTAGTGGGTGGGATATATTAGGCAGCAAGTGAACATTTTGTCCTCAAAGTTGATGTGTTAGAAGCAGGAAAAATGGGCAAGCGTAAGGATTTGAGCGAGTTTGACAAGGGCCAAATTGTGATGGCTAGACGACTGGGTCAGATCATCTCCAAAACTGCAGCTCTTGTGGGGTGTTCCCGGTCTGCAGTGGTCAGTATCTATCAAAAGTGCTCCAAGGAAGGAACAGTGGTGAACCGGCCACAGGGTCATGGGCGGCCAAGGCTCATTGATGCACGTGGGGAGCGAAGGCTGGCTCGTGTGGTCCGATCAAACAGACGAGCTACTGGAGCTCAAATTGCTCAAGAAGTTAATGCTGGTTCTGATAGAAAGGTGTCAGAATACACAGTGCATCGCAGTTTGTTGTGTATGGGGCGGCATAGCCGCAGACCAGTCAGGGTGCCCATGCTGACCCCTGTCCACCGCCGAAAGCACCAACAGTGGCACGTGAGCATCAGAACTGGACCACGGAGCAATGGAAGAAGGTGGCCTGGTCTGATGAATCATGTTTTCTTTTACATCACGTGGATGGCCGGGTGCGTGTGCGTGGCTTACCTGGGGAACACATGGCACCAGGATGCACTATGGGAAGAAGGCAAGCCGGCGGAGGCAGTGTGATGCTTTGGGCAATGTTCTGCTGGGAAACCTTGGGTCCTGCCATCCATGTGGATGTTACTTTGACACGTTCCACCTACCTAAGCATTGTTGCAGACCATGTACACCCTTTCATGGAAACGGTATTCCCTGGTGGCTGTGGCTCTTTCAGCAGGATAATGCTCCTGCCACAAAGCAGAAATGGTTCAGGAATGGTTTGAGGAGCACAACGAGTTTGAGGTGTTGACTTGGCCTCCAAATTCCCCAGATCTCAATCCAATCGAGCATCTGTGGGATGTGCTGAACAAACAAGTCTGATCCATGGAGGCCCCACCTCACAACTTACAGGACTTAAAGGATCTGCTGCTAACATCTTGGTGCCAGATACCACAGCACACCTTCAGGGGTCTAGTGGAGTCCATGCCTCGACGGGTCAGGGCTGTTTTGGCAGCAAAAGGGGGACCAACACAATATTAGGAAGGTGATTGTAATGTTGTGCCTCATAGGTGTATATATATATATATATATATATATTTTGCATAACTTATAACTTATAATTTATATAACTTTTATGTTCGACGTGATTAATCGACTAAATGCATCTGCTGTCATGAAATGATCTGATGTGTATGTGCGCTTGTACCTGTTTGCCGTCCAGCGTGTAGAGTCTCTTGACCACGCCCGAGTCCAGTTTGATGGCCTCTGTGATGTCAGCGAGCACCTGGTCAAACGAGTGCGCCGTCTTCTTATTCAGCAGAATCCTCACAGCCTTCCGGGGCTTCACGCCGCTCCGGATCACCGTCACCAGTTTGGGTTTGATAAAGTCTTTAGACTCCCCCGCCGCGCGCGGAAGCCCCGGACGCACGACTCCGCCCACCGGCACCGCCCCCACGCCCAGCCCCGCCCCCGCCAGCCGCGAGCCCCAGTTAGGGTTGACGTTCTTGGTGTAGTCCACCTTCCTGTAGGGCTCGTTCGAGGCGCACACGTAACTCTCACCTGCGGCAGGACAATAACAGGTTACATGGGTTTCTGCTCAGATAAATATTTTCTTAAAGTCCCCCTGAGAGGTTAAGATAATATTTCAGTTATGAAATATTATCATTGACATGTTCCTGGTTCCCTGATGCTGGTTAATGGTCACTCGACATGCAGGTAAAATCAACAATGAAATACCATATAAATAAAATATTTAATTTTGATTGTTGTTTTTTTTTATGAACTTTCAATGTTACATTTTACATTTTTTTTATTATTTATTTTACTTTTATTTATTTTATTATACATTTTTTTTTTTTTATTTAGAAAAAATCTTGTTTTATTATTTTTATTATTTAATCTTACGTTCATGTTTTATTGTAAAATTATTTATTTTAAATTTAAATTTGTTTTAAATAATTTTAATTTTTACATTTTGTTTTATTTAAAAATTGTTTATTTTAATTTAGCATTTTTTAAAAATTATTCATTTTAATTTTACATTTTTGTTTTATTTAAAAACATTTAAATTTGTGTTTTGTTTTAAACTTTTATATTTTATATTTTTAATATTTAATATTCTTTATATTTTATTTATATTTAAATTATTTAATCTTATATTTTAATGTTGTTTTGTAAAATTATTTATTTTAAATGTGTTTTGTTTTAAATTATTTTAATTTTACATTTTGTTTTGTTTTAAACTGTGTATTTAAATTTATTTTATATTTTTAAGTTTTATTTTTAAATTATTTAATCTCACATTTTCATGTTTTTTTATAAAATAATTTATTTTAAATTTACATTTGTTTTGTGTTAAAATAATGTACCTTTACATTTGTATGTTTTATTTTAATATTAATTTCACATCATTGTGATTTAATTAATTCATTAATTATTTAATTTAAAGATTTTCACAAACTCACCAACCCCCGTTTGTGAAACTCTAGTTGTAATGAAAATTGCTTTATGGTTGCTAGGGCATTTCTAAGTGGTTACTATGGTTAAAAAAGCAAGGTCTGACCACCATCACCAAACCATGTTTGAGCTGCTAGAGTTCATTCCCTGGAAGTGAAAACGCTGACGCAGTGATTGATGCTCGCGCTGGCGGGTGGTTCATTCACTAATCTGACTGCCCCGATCGCCATGGCAACATGACCCCAGAGGTCAAATCAGCATCATTACGTGCCAGGTGTGAACGTGCACATCTGTCCACGTCTGTACTTTAATACTATAATCCACAAGCTCACGCCACAGACTGAAAGTCCTCGTGCGACCAGCGTCTTTTTTCCTGATCAGTCCAAAAATAAACCAAAATCTCTATTTCTGCTGATTCAAACGTCAGCTCAAGCTCAAAGGCTTGTTTGAGGAAAACATCAGCTGTGTGATTCTCCTGCACGTGTCTCGGTTAAACTCCTTTAATTCACCTGCACAATGTCTCTGAAAGAGTCTCTTCTGCTCACCAAGGCTGCATCATTCTGAATCATTCTAATATGATGATCCTCAGAAATCGCTTACTGCGCCTTTAATTTCTTAATGGGTGTTTTTTTTAATGATAGTGCATAACGGTTTGAATATGAAGCAGCACAACTATTTTCAACACTGATAATAATCATAAATGTGTCTTGAGCATCATATGAGAATGATTTGTGAAGGATCATGTGACACTGAAGACTGGAGTAATGATGATAAATTCAGCTTTGATCACAGGAATAAATTACACTTTACTATATATTCACATAGAAAACAGATGATTTACACTGGAGTAATATTTCACTGTTTTACTGTATTATTGATCAATTAAATGCACTCTTGTTGAGCAGAAGAGCTTTTAAAAACATTAAAAACTGTAATTATATTATGGAACACTCTCTGAGGTGCTGAAAGTGGGAGGGGCCATTGATATATGAATATTCATCATTAATTAATACATGCAGCAAGATGATTACAACACAAACCCTTCATCTTTGGAAAACTTTAGTGAATGCAGAAGACATCTGTAAGGCCCAAGAGCTGTTTCAACAGGACACAAGGGCTGTTTGCACATCTCAGGATGTCCTGAACTGACAGCAGACGTGAATGAGCTCTTCTGTCAGAGTTAACACACATCAACAGCCCATGCAAATGTCCCGTTAAGCGCCGTTAAGTGCACACACGCTGTAAAGACTGCCGGTATTGATCGTGTGTGTTGGGATGAGACTCTCTCTCTAATGACTGATCAATCACTGATCCACATCCACTCACTGCTTTAGCTGCAATCGCTCAGGCTCGCTCAGCTGATTAACAGAAGCGCTCATGGGGGGAAAAATGATTTTGTGTTTTGCATAAAAAAATGATGCCTGTTTAAGTACCATTAAAACATTTATGAACTGTGACAATTTGACAAAATTCTCATTATTGCTATGCATTTGAATATTTCATTTTTGCATGTTAATTTACACTAAAGATATATTAAAACATAATATAATATTGTATATTATACATAAAATAATAATAAATAATATTGTATAATCCTTTTAAACAGATAAATATTTTTAATATTACAGTATATATATATATATATATATATATATATATATATATATATATAATATATTACATTTAATTTACCATTTGATATTATATATACATATAAGCCTATATATATATATATATATATACACACACTGTTTAATATGATTATATAGTATTATTTATAATATTAGACGATATTGTATATACATATATAGGCCTATTATTTGCCATTTATTATTTGTAATACACACACACACACACACACATACATACATACATACATATATATATATATACATATATGCAAAACATATTTCTCTGTTTAATAAGATAATGTAGTACCATTGTTGATAATATTACACAGAGAGAGATTTCACTACACGTTTTTAATATGTATACATTGGTTGCAGGTTCGAACCCCCTTAATGGTCCATAGGCTCAAGGGTCTTAATTTGTCACATATATATATATATATATATATATACATATATGTGACAAATGAAGAACCTTAAGTCTATATGGAGCATTAAGGGGGTTCGAACCTGCAACCTTTCCGCGCTTATATGGTCATCATAACTCGGAGTGACCCTACGCTGATGTTTACGTGAATGTCTGACCTTCCACGAGCTCCTCCAGGCTCGCGATCTTCTTAGTGCCGTCCACGCTGTAGATGTTGCGCACACCTTGCGGCAGGTGCAGGTTGTCCGAGAGCGCGCGGGTCAGTTCGGCCAGCAGCGCGTCCATTGACCTGAAGCGGTCGCTGGACACCGCGTACACCAGACCCTTGAAATACCGGTCGCCGTTCCGGTAGAACCGAACCTTCTTGGCTCGCTTCTCGGAGCTGAGCGCCTGGAGCGTGCGCGTCCGGTAGAAGCTGCAGTTGGCGCTGTGCGCGGGACTCGGTACCAGACTGCTCGCCCGGGAACCCTGCTGGGAGCCCGAGCCGCCCGACACCGCCGCGCGCTTGGAGCGGTGCGCCTTGTCCCGCTCGTCAAAGTGCTCGAGCTCGATGCTTCTGCTGAGAGACATTTTTCCCTCCCGTTAACCGACTTCGCAAAGGTTCTGTTTCTATCCTCCGCTTTTATCGTTAAAGTCCGCTATTGTCATCAACCCGAGCGGACACGCCGCTCTCCCCGCTGCGCTTTTACCGGGCGCACGGCGCGCGCAGACAGCATCATTTACATCAACACAAAAGCAACGCTGCGCCCGGCGTTTTTTTCCGCGTTCAGACGCGCGTAAAACCGCTCGCGGCCATTCGAACAGACTAGAGGATGGGAATATTCCAGATGATTCTGCTAGTCACTCAGTTCGGATGCCAGCTGTTGTCTGGGTGCAGCACAAAAACCTGGACAAACAGGAAATCCGCGTTATTCCATTGAGACGCTGTCTTACAAAAAATCCCGATCCGCCCTAAAACGAGAGCGGTGTGTGCGGTTTTTAGGCGCGCGCCGCGCTGTAACCGGGCAGCATGGCCGTAGACGGGAGCGCGCAGCCCTTTCCTCCACCTCAGCGCGCGACACCACGCTGCAGGTGAGCGATCGCGGGATGTGGCGCGCGCCTCAGACTCTTCTGCACGGTCCTAATGCCGTCTGACAGACAGTAAAAGTAGATCAAAATGTGATGTTTGACATTTCTATTTTTAAAACATGAAAGTAGAGATTTATTTTTATATTTTTATTTGAGTCACAAATCAACTGCAAGATTGCGTCATTTTTTATAGTCTGTATAGTGCGCCTCCCTTAGCTGCAGTTCCACTGCTTCCGCCAGAGGGCAGCACTTTTTTTTTTTTTTTTTTTTTTAACAGTTGCTTACACACTAAAATTAAAATAACACAATTAGTGAAACCTGACACTCATGGAGCAAAGCCTCAGCCCAGATCTGCACAACTATAAACACATTCTCAGCCTCACACTTTTTGAAAAACACTACACACACTTCTATACATTAGACAGAAATCTAACATGATGTCACTGCCATTTCAAGGCACTGCTTTCCAAAATAACACACCTATGAACTCAACAATCAGGTGTAATCACTATACAAAGGAAACAGGTGAGTTTACCTGTCTTTAAAAAAGATGGAAGGCAACATTGCAGGAGGGGAAGGGAGAGGAACAGGTAGACATGGAGGATGACTAGAATGGCAGTCTTTAGCGTTCTTGTTAGCGTGATTGCTTAATTATGCGCAATTATTGGCAGTTCAAGTCCTGCTTGTAGCAGGTCGAGTTGGACTGGTTACATTTAGGGCCGTGACCTAAATGGGAGCGAGGTTTAGCGGGGTGAGTGTGTCGGAGGCAAACACTACTGACTGACACTAGAAGACTGCAGTGTTTAGCATCCTTGTTAGCTTGTTAGCGCACCCGCCTCCCATGCCGGTGATGCCGTTTCGAATCCAGCTCAGAGCGAGTCGAGTAAGACTGGTTACGTTTGGCCGTGACCCAGATGGGAGTGAGGTTTAGGGGTGTGAGTGTGTCTGAGGCAAGCATTAGCGACTGACGCTAGAGACTGCGGTGTTTAGCATCCTTGTTAGCTTGTTAACGCACCTGCCTCCCATGCCGGAGGCGCACGTTCGAATCCCACTCGGAGCGGGTCAAGTTGGACTGGGTAAGTTTGGGGCCGTGACCCAGATGGGAGTGAGGTTTAGGGGTGTGAGTGTGTCTGAGGCAAGCATTAGCGACTGATGCTAGAGACTGCGGTGTTTAGCATCCTTGTTAGCTTGTTAACGCACCTGCCTCCCATGCCGGAGGCGCACGTTCGAATCCCACTCGGAGCGGGTCAAGTTGGACTGGGTAAGTTTGGGGCCGTGACCCAGATGGGAGTGAGGTTTAGGGGTGTGAGTGTGTCTGAGGCAAGCATTAGCGACTGACGCTAGAGACTGTAGTCTTTAGCATCCTTGTTAGCTTGTTAGCGCACCCATTTCCCATGCCGGAGGCACTGAATCAGAGCGAGTCGAGTAAGACTGGTTACGTTTAGGGGTATGAGTGTATCTGAGGCAAGCATTAGCAACTTACGCTAGAGACTGTGGTGTTTAGCATCCTTGTTAGCTTGTTAACGCATCTGCCTCCCATGCTGGAGGCACCGGTTTGAA
>CM077178.1:1263411-1298411 GCA_039654105.1 Coreius guichenoti | reverse complement strand
TGTTTGTGCATGTGTGTGTGTTTGTGCATGTGTGTGTGTTTGTGCATGTGTCTGTTTGTGCGTGTGTGTTTGTGCATGTGTCTGTTTGTGCATGTGTGTGTATGTTTGTGCATGTGTGTGTGTTTGTGCATGTGTGTTTGTTTGTGCATGTGTGTATTTGTGCATGTGTGTGTGTGTGCATGTGTGTATTTGTGCATGTGTGTGTTTGTGCATGTGTGTGTGTTTGTGCATGTGTTTGTGCATGTGTGTGTGTTTGTGCATGTGTGTATGTTTGTGCATGTGTGTATGTTTGTGCATGTGTGTGTGCATGTGTATGTTTGTGCATGTGTGTATGTTTGTGCATGTGTGTGTGTTTGTGCATGTGTGTGTGTTTGTGCATGTGTGTGTATGTTTGTGCATGTGTGTGTGTTTGTGCATGTGTGTGTGCATGTGTGTATGTTTGTGCATGTGTGTATGTTTGTGCATGTGTGTGTGCATGTGTGTATGTTTGTGCATGTGTGTATGTTTGTGCATGTGTGTGTGCATGTGTGTATGCATGTGTGTATGTTTGTGCATGTGTGTGTATGTTTGTGCATGTGTGTGTGTTTGTGCATGTGTGTGTATGTTTGTGCATGTGTGTGTATGTTTGTGCATGTGTGTGTGTTTGTGCATGTGTGTGTATGTTTGTGCATGTGTGTGTGTTTGTGGATGTGTGTGTGCATGTGTGTATGTTTGTGCATGTGTGTGTGTTTGTGCATGTGTGTGTGTTTGTGCATGTGTGTGCGTCAGATTGTCACAGTGCCACAGATGTCCTCCTCAGGGTTTGTCCACCTTGATCTGCAGGACGTCACTCAGAGCCGGTCGCTTTCTCAACGCCTGAGGAAATAAAATACATTTGATTAGAATCAGATTACGCAACAAATATCTCAATTTCATGACATCCTTTTTAGATATACACTAGCAAAAATAAAAGTTCCAAAAGGAGGTTACCATAAAAGAACCATTTTAGTTCCTCGAACCTTCAGTGAAAACATTTTTTTGTTGTGTTTTGTGTGAAAACCATTTTAAAAACCTAAAGAACATTTCATGGAATGGAAAGATTCCAAGGATGTTGAAGGTTCTTTATGGAACCACTGATGCTAATAAAGAACCGTTAGTGTGTGTGAGTGTAATATCTGACTTGTGACATTAGTGTATTACATGAATCTCTGGCAGGGCTTTCACCTGTAGGTTGTGGACGATCTCCTCAAATAATCTCTTGGCTTCTTCGTTGTCAGCGTCCTCGAAGTAATCAGCTACAGACAACTGAACCACGACACACTTCAGATTGACACACACACCTCACAAACACACACACACACACAGACAGAGAGCGGCTGTGTCAGACGTGTTGCTCAATCGACACACACACACAATCACACTGTCTTTGCAGTGCAGGTGCTTAAATAGATGCAAAACAGAAGAGACCAATCACAGTTCAGTATGCAAATATGTGTGAGGAAGATGACCAACTGGAATTCATATGCAAATATTACAACAATATTAGTGTGTGTCTGTGAATAATGTCTAATTTCATATGTGAAATGATCCAGATCAGGGGCTTGTGGATTGATGAAAAACAAATAATTAATTAAATCATAAAAATGTAAAATTGAAATAAATAAAAACATTTAAAATAAAAACAATCAAAATAAAACACTTACTAATAATTAATTAAATCATAAAAATGCACAAATTTAAATAAAAAAATTAAAAATAAAATAGATAAAGCACTAAAACACTTACTAATAATTAATTAAATCATACAATTGTAAAAAAAAAAAAAAAATATATATATATATATATATATATAAAATGTTTAAATTTCAAAATAAAAACATTTAAATTACCGGTAAAACACTTACTAAAAATAAAATCATGATGTAAAATGGGAATATTAAATTCAAAATAAACATGATCATAAAAGAGCACTGCTAAAATGAAATATATGTTTAGCTGCATGTCATGTGACCATTACCTGACATCAGAGAAGCGAACATGCGAATGTGTTGTTAAATGATTGAAATGTTACTCAGTAAATGTTTTATGTGCTCCGCTGCTCCAGGGTCAGTCTCCGGGTTGTGATGATGCTCACCTGTGAAGTGCAGAAGGGCTTTGGCGGTGACGGGGGTGGAGATGAAGGACAGTGTGTGGAGCTGCTGGAGCCCGTCTCTGCTGATCTCTGCTGCCCCCTCCTGGTTCAGCTCGTTCATGTGATCCAGCTCCAGCACACACAGATTCACACAGTTCCTCACTGCACCAAACACACACAATAAATCAGTGTCAGTGTTTCTGAACGCCACAATATTCCTCATTATAATAATTCATACGCAGAATAAAGGGGCGGGGCCTGGTGGAGTGAGTTAATAGTGTGTTGAAACTGGCGGTTATGGTAAGGGGCGGGGCATTTCCCAAACACCAATCACAACACACTGCTCCAGCCGACCAATCAGAGCACAGTGTGCTTTTCAGAAGGAGGGGCTTCATAGAGACAGGAACTAAAAAAGTCCTAGAAGTTTAAATTTACTGTAAAGCTAATGTAGTGTCCATCCATCCATCCATCTATCATTCTATCGTTCCATCCATCCATCCATCATTCTATCGTTCCATCCATCCATCCATCCATCATTCTATCGTTCCATCCATCCATCCATCTATCATTCTATCGTTCCATCCATCCATCCATCATTCTATTGTTCCATCCATCCATCGTTCTATCATTCTATCATTCTATCCATCCATACATCGTTCTATCATTCTATCGTTCCATCCATCCATCCATCCATCCATCCATCATTCTATCGTTCCATCCATCCATCCATCTATCATTCTATCGTTCCATCCATCCATCTATCATTCTATTGTTCCATCCATCCATCGTTCTATCATTCTATCATTCCATCCATCCATCCATCGTTCTATCATTCTATCGTTCCATCCATCCATCCATCGTTCTATCATTCTATCGTTCCATCCATCATTCTATCATTCTATCGTTCCATCCATCCATCCATCCATCATTCTATCGTTCCATCCATCCATCCATCTATCATTCTATCGTTCCATCCATCCATCCATCATTCTATTGTTCCATCCATCCATCGTTCTATCATTCTATCATTCCATCCATCCATCCATCGTTCTATCATTCTATCGTTCCATCCATCCATCCATCCATCATTCTATCGTTCCATCCATCCATCCATCTATCATTCTATCGTTCCATCCATCCATCTATCATTCTATTGTTCCATCCATCCATCGTTCTATCATTCTATCATTCCATCCATCCATCCATCGTTCTATCATTCTATCGTTCCATCCATCCATCCATCGTTCTATCATTCTATCGTTCCATCCATCATTCTATCATTCTATCGTTCCATCCATCCATCCATCCATCCATCCATCCATCCATCCATCGTTCTATCATTCTATCGTTCCATCCATCCATCCATCCATCATTCTATCGTTCCATCCATCCATCCATCATTCTATCGTTCCATCCATCCATCTATCATTCTATCGTTCCATCCATCTATCGTTCTATCATTCCATCCATCCATCCATCGTTCTATCATTCTATCGTTCCATCCATCCATCCATCGTTCTATCATTCTATCGTTCCATCCATCCATCCATCCATCCATCCATCGTTCTATCATTCTATCGTTCCATCCATCCATCGATCCATCGTTCTATCATTCTATCGTTCCATCCATCCTTCTATAGTTCCATCATCATTCTATCATTCAAAATTAGAAAAATATTTGAAAATAGTAATGTTATAGTACATTTTGTAAAATGCGAATGATGACTCCGCCCACTAGGGGGAGGAGCCCGCTAAAAGGATTTAAAATAGCGTTTCTATGGTAACGACTATTCATTCAATTCAATTCTATTCAATTCAGTTGTCGGTGTCTGGTTTCAAAACAGTTTTCACAGAATTATTTTTGAGTGTTTATGCTTTCGAATGATAATTCGAAGTGTCTAATTTATAATTTGATAATTTTAATTTTTGATGATTACTAAAATACGTGATGAAGGCAATACAAAAGTGAGCCAATCTGACAGCTAATGTGAATAAAACATGGCTGTCACTCACCCAAAGAAGCCAATCCCTGGATGCCGCAGCCAGCCCCGCCCACACCCACCCGACACAGGTTTGGCCAGCATCGACCAATCATCTGCAAGCATCGGTTACTGAAGCGACTGGGCTGCAGACTGAAGGAAACAGAGGCGGGAAATCACAGTGAAATATCCCAACATAACGGATGTGAGTGAAGGAGAGATGCTCACCACGGCTGCAGAGGAGCGATCCGCAGTGTTGTGACGTCCCTGCATCCCGCTCCCAGAGCCCAGATCACTTCCTGTCCGGCCGGATCCGACGCGCTTCTGCAAACACCACAACAGCTCCATCATTCTATACTTCCATCCATCCATCGTTCTATCATTCTATCATTCTATCATTCCATCCATCTATTGTTCTATCAATCAATCTTTCCATTCATCTATCCGACCGTCCATCCATCCATCCATCATCCATCCATCCTATCTATCTGTTTGTCTGTCTACAGTAGGGAGAACAAGTATTTGATACACTGCCGATTTTGCAGGTTTGCCCACTTACAAAGCATGTAGAGGTCTGTAATTTTTATCATAGGTACACTTCAACTGTGAGTGACGGAATCTAAAAAAAAAATCCAGAAAATCACATTGTATGATTTTTAAATTAAATTAATTTGCATTTTATTGCATGACATAAGTATTTGATCACCTACCAACCAGTAAGAATTCCGGCTCTCACAGACCTGTTAGTTTTTCTTTAAGAAGCCCTCCTGTTCTCCACTCATTACCTGTATTAACTGCACCTGTTTGAACTCGTTACCTGTATAAAAGACACCTGTCCACACACTCAATCAAACAGACTCCAACCTCTCCACAATGGCCAAGACCAGAGAGCTGTGTAAGGACATCAGGGATAAAATTGTAAAAATGGATTAAAATCCTGCAGCGCACGCAAGGTCCCCCTGCTCAAGCCAGCGCATGTCCAGGCCTGTCTGAAGTTTTCCAGTGACCATCTGGATGATCCAGAGGAGGAATGGGAGAAGGTCATGTGGTCTGAGGAGACAAAAATAGAGCTTTTTGGTCTAAACTCCACTCGCTGTGTTTGGAGGAAGAAGAAGGATGAGTACAACCCCAAGAACACCATCCCAACTGTGAAGCATGGAGGTGGAAACATCATTCTTTGGGGATGCTTTTCTGCAAAGGGGACAGGACGACTTCACCGTATTGAGGGGAGGATGGATGGGGCCATGTATCGCAAGATCTTGGCCAACAACCTCCTTCCCTCAGTAAGAGCATTGAAGATGGGTCGTGGCTGGGTCTTCCAGCATGACCACGACCCGAAACACACAGCCAGGGCAACTAAGGTGTGGCGCTGTAAGAAGCATCTCAAGGTCCTGGAGTGGCCTAGCCAGTCTCCAGACCTGAACCCAATAGAAAATCTTTGGAGGGAGCTGAAAGTCCGTATTGCCCAGCGACAGCCCCGAAACCTGAAGGATCTGGAGAAGGTCTGTATGGAGGAGTGGGCCAAAATCCCTGCTGCAGTGTGTGCAAACCTGGTCAAGAACTACAGGAAACGTATGATCTCTGTAATTGCAAACAAAGGTTTCTGTACCAAATATTAAGTTCTGCTTTTCTGATGTATCAAATACTTATGTCATGCAATAAAATGCAAATTAATTACTTAAAAATCATACAATGTGATTTTCTGGATTTTTGTTTTAGATTCTGTCTCTCACAGTTGAAGAGTACCTAAGATAAAAATTACAGACCTCTACATGCTTTGTAAGTGGGCAAACCTGCAAAATCTGCAGTGTATCAAATACTTGTTCTCCCCACTGTATATACGAAATTATATAACCTAAAGAAATGCATCGCCAGTATTTTAATATAAAATATTTATTTATGAGATGTAAAACAGCATTCTAATGACTCGTGTGATTATGTCACCTGTATGTGAGCGACTGCAGCGCGCGACAGTGACAGCTGACGAGCCACAGCGACCTGTCCGTCAGAATGTTGGGACAATGAGAGACGCTCAGAGCTACAAGACTCCGCCCAGCTGACTTCAGCACCGCCTCCAGCCCCGCCTCCAGACCGCCCCTCCACACAGAAACACACAGCACAAACATCTCATAACATTTATTTTAATAATTTTTAAGGATATACAGTATAAGCGTTGGACTCAAAGATTGAAAATCCCTGCATGTGTGTGTGTGTTTTACCTCGTGCTCCGCAAGTACTCGTCTTTGCTTTCTTTCTTGCCACGAGGTCGAGTTTTGAGGTTGTGAAGAACAAGAGACTGAGTCTGACAGCACCACTGAGACAGAGTCGTCAAGAACTACACACACACACACACACACACACACACAAGGTTAGTATGACTTTAACCTGGGGAAGACTTTGCTCTCTGCTGACCTCTAGAGGAGTGGCTGGATTGTGTTATTGGTTAGCTGTCGTCAGATGAGGAAGTCTTGGCAGGTCCAGGGCAGGTGTTTGTGGGCTGTATGTGGAAATAATGAATGGAATAAACCTCTGAACAGGTAAGACTGATCTGAGTTTCTGTCTTCAGCGGTTCGGCCCATTCTGCTGATGTTTGCTGGATTTGTCTTGTGTTGTGTTTGGGCGTTTGGTTATTGAGACATGACTATTGGTTGTTTTCTGATATAGTTTTCTTGGTATTTTTGATTAAATTAATTTTGAGTGAATATTGTGTTGTTTTATTTCAGCAATTTACGTTTCTGCTGTTTCTGTGTGTGTGTGAGCATATGTTTGTATATGTGAGAGAGTGTGTGCGTGTGTGTGAGTGTTTGCATGTGTGAGAGTGTTTGTTTGTGTGTGTGTGTGTGTGTATGTGTATATATGTGAGAGTGTTTGTGTGTGTGTGTGAGAGTGTTTGTTTGAGTGTGTTTGTTTGAGTGTGTTGTGTGTGTATGACAGTGTGTGTGTCTATGTGTGTGTCTGTATGTGTGAGTGTGTCTGTATGTATGTGTGAGTGTGTGTGTGTTTGTGTGTGTGTGAGTGCTTGTGTGAGTGTGTTTGTTTGAGTGTGTGTCTGTATGTGAGTGTGTGTGTATGTGTGTGTGTGTTGTCTTGCCTTTGATGACACACGTGCGTTCTCAAGTGTTACTCTGGTCCAAACAGCAGGATGACGTGCAACGCTGCGCCAGTCCTTACACACCTGAAACACACACACACACACACACACTTGATAATCACCATTAAATCACACACAGCAACATTTAACATCATATTCTTAACACACACACACACCTCAGCAGCGGTCAGTAGGGAGCGTGTGTCCAGATAAATAAACACACAGAACAGAGCAGCTTTCAGCCGCAGACGCTCTGAACACACCATCGATTCACTGCGTCTGTTCACACGCCAGTGAAGCCCCGACAGATCCGGACCTGATGAGAACAACACACAACACGTCAACACGCCACACTGACATATCAGACATCACACAGCTGAGCAACCACCTAGAAATCATCCAGCAGTGTTGGGACACTTTTTTCCCGGTCATTTCAATGGCAAAAACTGTCAGAATCATTTTATTTTGTAAACTATCCGATACACACAATACTCAAATATAGCCTCTATCTCAAACTGGCTGTCAAAGTGCAAAATGGCTACAAATTTAACATCAGTGCAAGAACAAAATGTATGCAACTTAAATTAAATACTCAGGAGTCAGGATTAGTCTGAAAATGCAGGTTAAACTCACAGCACATGCAGTGATGGAGCGCGCAGCATTTTGAACAGAAACGCTCTGAAACGCCAATCATGAGCTGCTCGCGTGAACAGTGCGCATTGCTTGACTATTTATTTTCGTTTTGAATTGTTTCGTTTAAAACAGGTTAAAAGTGGACATTTCAAGCTTTCTATACACATATTTCTCACGTCTGTGATGCAAGTAGCCTGCTGAGTTTCGGTTTATTTATGAGACATGTTCAAGAGCAATGCAAGTGATCGCGCCGACGCCTCCATGTCACGATTATTGTCTGCTATAGCCTATTTGCTTCTTATTTATTAAGTCCAGGCAATTGGCTGATGAAACATTGATTAAAATTAAGATACAATTTATACAAAACGAAATTCACTTTAAAGAAAGGCTTTCTACAAAACAAAACTTAATGAAGTGGTCAAAATCATGTCTGACCCACTCCATTTCTTTGACATATTGCGCATCTTTGCACTTTTCATAATCAATATAGCCTAGATGAAATTTAAAAATAACATTATAATATTTAAATGAACAAAATACAAAATTAAAAAAAAACAAAAATTGAAATAAACAAAATACATTGTTTAATGGCTACAACAAGTATAGTAGGCTACAGTACAGAGAAATTTCATGTCGGAACGGGATTTGAGTGAACGTTGTTTTACTGGTGAGCGGTTCATGAGTGGAGCGTACTGGCATAGAGCGGAATATTGAGCTGAGCGTCCGTCACACCGCTCCGCTTCGCTCATTACAGGCTTGTTCTCGTCAGAGCCCAAAACAGAATGTAGCTTTTGGTCGCGCTACACCGCTACTTGCTGGATAAAGTAGTTAGCTACTGGAAAAGCTACACTGTTTTAAAAGTAACTGAGCTACTGACAAGCTACTGAAAAATGCAGTTAAGCTAGTAGCGTCGGTACTGCCCAATACTGCCATCCAGAGTTGCCTAGCAACCACATAGCAACACCATGGAATCGGGCATTACCCGTGTGGCTGTAGGTCCTGTAGCCTGTGTGCTGTGTGTCGTCCTGTGACTCTGCTGTGTAAAGGGACCAGTTATCTGAGTCTGCGTCTGTGTGAGTGTGTTGGATCAGCCAGGGCGAGTCAGAGCCGCTGTCAGGACCCTCCACGCCTCCACACAGCCGTCCGTCCCAGTGACCCTCGCAACCGCCCGAACCCACCGACAGCGTCCGCAGCCTCCGCTCATACCTGTGCAGACATCACATATCCAGAGAGAGCCGTTGTCATGTATAGGTATGAAACAGATTCACAAACAGTCTTTTCAACCACACAGTATCATTATTTCTGTCTTGCAATCATTCAGATTATCACAGAAGTACTGGATAAAAGTTTATAGTTCGGATATAAACACTGATGTCTACATATAGTCTATGGTAGTGATCAAAATAGAGCAAATCACCTTTTGAAAGAAACGTATGAGTGAGTCACTGAATCAATTATTCAAGAGATTCATTCAAAAACGCTGATTCATCCAGTAATGAAACAAGTGAAGTCTTTATGAGTGAGTCATTGAATCATTCACTCAAAAGATTTGTTTAAAAACACTGATTCATTCAGCCATGAAACAAGTGAAGTCTTTATAAGTGAGTCATTAAATCATTCACTCAAGAGATTCGTTCAAAAAAGCTGATTCATTCAGTAATGAAACAAGTGAAGTCTTTATGAGTGAGTCATTGAATCATTCATTCAAGAGATTTGTTCAAAAAAGCTGATTCATTCAGTAATGAAACAAGTGAAGTCTTTATGAGTGAGTCATTGAATCATTCATTCAAGAGATTCGTTCAAAAAAGCTGATTCATCCAGTGATGAAACAAGTGAAGTCTTTATGAGTGAGTCATTGAATCATTCACTCAAGAGATTCGTTCAAAAACACTGATTCATCCAGTAATAAAACAAGTGAAGTCTTTATGAGTGAGTCATTAAATCATTCATTCAAGAGATTTGTTCAAAAAAGCTGATTCATCCAGTGATGAAACAAGTGAAGTCTTTATGAGTGAGTCATTGAATCATTCACTCAGGAGATTCATTCAAAAAAGCTGATTCATCCAGTAATGAAACAAGTGAGGTCTTTATGAGTGACACCTTCCCGACATTCAAAGCGGCATTACGTCATGAAAGTGTGGATTTGGAGGAAGATCCGTATTCAACTTATGTAAAAAGCATAACTGCCGTAACTGACGTCGGACGTAGCGTAAGCGTTTTGAACTGCGAGAGGCGTTACACTTTCTTCGTAAATTGAATTCACTGCCATTATAAAGTTTAGAAGCGTCAGGATATTTATTAATACAACTCTGATTGTGTTCATCAGAAAGAAGAAAGTAATACACACCTAGGATGGCTTGAGAGTGAGTAAATCATGGGCTAATTTCCATTTTAAAGTGAACCACTCCTTTAACGTGTAAATCTGCAGTACTGCACCTGTAGTGTTGATCAGACTGATGAGAGGATCTCCTGCTCCCCGACACACTGTAACTCCTCTGAGAAACACAATCACACACACATTCATGAGCAGTTTACAGATTATTACACAGCATCTATCCATCCATCCATCCATCCATTGTTCTATCATTTCATCCATCCATCCTTCCATCCATTGTTCTATCCATCCATCCATCCATCCATCCATTGTTCTATTCATCTATCCATCCATCCATCCATTGTTCTATCATTCCATCCATCCATCCATTGTTCTATCATTCCATCCATCCATCCATCCATTGTTCCATCCATCCATCCATCCATTGTTCCATCCATCCATCCACCCATCCATCCATCCATTGTTCTATCCATCCATCCATCCATCCATCCATCCATTGTTCTATCATTCCATCCATCCTTCCATCCATCCATTGTTCCATCCATCCATCCATCCATCCAGCCATTGTTCTATCCATCCATCCATTCATCCATCCATCCATTGTTCTATCATTCCATCATCCATCCATTGTTCCATCCATCCATTCATCCATCCATCATCTATTGTTCTATCCATCCATCCATCCATTGTTCTATTCATCCATCCATCCATCCATCCATCCATCCATTGTTCTATCATTCCATCCATCCATCCATCCATCATCCATCCATTGTTCTATCCATCCATCATTCATCCATCATCCATCCATTGTTCTATCATTCCATCCATCCTTTGTTCTATCCATCCATCGTTCTGTCATTCCATCCATCCATCCATCCATCCATTGTTCTATCCATCCATCATCCATCCATCCATTCATCCATCCATCCATCCATCCATTGTTCCATCCATCCATCATTCTATCATTCCATCCATCCATCGTTCTATCATTCCATCCATCCATCCATTGTTCTATCATTCCATCCATCCATCCATCCATTGTTCCATCCATCCATCCATCCATCGTTCTATCATTCCATCCATCCATCCATTGTTCTATCCATCCATCATCCATCCATCCATTGTTCCATCCATCCATCCATCGTTCTATCATTCCATCCATCCATCGTTCTATCATTCCATCCATCCATTGTTCTATCATTCCATCCATCCATCCATTGTTCTATCATTCCATCCATCCATCCATCCATCCATTGTTCCATCCATCCATCCATCGTTCTATCATTCCATCCATCCATCCATTGTTCTATCCATCCATCATCCATCCATCCATTGTTCCATCCATCCATCCATCCATCGTTCTATCATTCCATCCATCCATCGTTCTATCATTCCATCCATCCATTGTTCTATCATTCCATCCATCCATCCATTGTTCTATCATTCCATCCATCCATCCATCCATCCATTGTTCCATCCATCCATCCATCATTCTATCATTCCATCCATCCATCGTTCTATCATTCCATCCATCCATCCATCCATTGTTCTATCATCCATCATTCATCCATCCATACATTGTTCTATCATTCCATCCATCCATCCATTCATTCATTCATCCATCCATCATCCATCTATCCATCGTTCTATCATTCCATCCATCCATCCATTGTTCTATCCATCCATCATCCATCCATCCATTGTTCCATCCATCCATCCATCCATCGTTCTATCATTCCATCCATCCATCGTTCTATCATTCCATCCATCCATTGTTCTATCATTCCATCCATCCATCCATTCATTCATTCATCCATCCATCATCCATCTATCCATCGTTCTATCATTCCATCCATTGTTCTATCCATCCATCATCCATCCATCCATTGTTCCATCCATCCATCCATCCATCGTTCTATCATTCCATCCATCCATCGTTCTATCATTCCATCCATCCATCGTTCTATCATTCCATCCATCCATCGTTCTATCATTCCATCCATCCATTGTTCTATCATTCCATCCATCCATCCATTGTTCTATCATTCCATCCATCCATCCATCCATCCATTGTTCCATCCATCCATCCATCATTCTATCATTCCATCCATCCATCGTTCTATCATTCCATCCATCCATCCATCCATTGTTCTATCATCCATCATTCATCCATCCATACATTGTTCTATCATTCCATCCATCCATCCATTCATTCATTCATTCATCCATCCATCATCCATCTATCCATCCATCCAAATTACATCATTTATAATAAATAATTTAGTTATATGATTTTCCATCCTTAAATTCAAATCTGTCTCTCTATGATTGTCTTAACAAATTTTTCTATTCTTTTTGTAATCTGAACACTGAACTGATGTGATGATCATCGGAGACATGACCTGCTGTTTCGTCTACACACTGACGCCCTGTACCTGGTACCCTGCAGCTCTGCTTCCTGCCAGGTATCTGTGAGAGGAAGTGACATCATCGTGGATGTTCTGCAGCTGCGTCTCGGCCCGCTCCGCTCTCTCCAGCAGGTCCTCAATGAAGCGCTGCAGGCGGATCTTTGCGCTCGCTTCCTGGAACGCCGTGTCCCGCACAAACCTGTCCAGGTTACACACTTCCCTAAAACACACACATTACAACATGTACACACATCTCACACACCATCTAAACTAGTGACGCACCTAAAGTTTTCATTTAGGTGAAAACTGAAACTGAAAATATATATAGGGAAATTAGTTTGGCTGTAGTACTTAGTCTAAAGTGACATGAAAAAGAATCATGATAAGATCCTGAAAAAATTATATAATATTTTTGCCCTCCAAAACTATTTCGTCCAAAACCGAAAATTTATTTTTGCAGTTTTAGACGACCATTTTTGAAATTGCATCGCTAATCTAAACACTCACTGTTGTTTGCGTCGGAGTTGCTCGTCTCTCTCTCTCAGCTCGTATCTGAGGCTGGCCAGCATCTCCACGGAAATGTCCACCTGACACTCCAGTTGGGCCGCTCTCTCCTCGGCCTCTTGCTTCTCTCTGTGCATCCGTTCGCTCTCTCTCCTGGCTCTCCTCACCTCCACGCTCCTCCTCTTCACCTCGTCCTGCAGAGCCTCCAGTTTGAGTGACACGCGCTCCTGCACCTCCAGAGCCAGCTGCTGAAGCCGGGCCTCCAGTGCCAGCCTGCCCAGCCACGGCACACCCAGCTGGGCCACGGCGTGCCCGGTGTCTGCCTCCGCCTCTGCAGCCCTGGAGGTCACGGCGACCGCCAGCACAGAGGAGGGCGAGTCCCTCTGGATGAGGATCTTTCGGGTCGCCAAACTGAGGCCGTCCAGGAGCTCCAGGCGCAGTGGATGAGCGATATCGCTCTCTCGCTGGGCGTACAGGGACATCAATCCCCCCTCAGAGCTTGGTCTTGGGTTCAGACGCAGTTTCTGGCAGGAGCGGACACTGGACAGGTGCTCTCCAAACCCACACGCCTCTCCACAGGTCGGGCAGCACAACGACAGCTCAGTGCTGGTCGACATCCTGCGACAACGTGCTCACGCGCTCGAAGAGCAACTCCAGAGTCTCAGGGTGAGTTCATTCAGAGAGCATTTCTGTAGTGTTTCAGTAGCGTTTCCGTGTCGTTTCAGTAATGCTTCAGTAGTGTTTCAGGATGTTTGTTTCAGTAATGTTTCATTAGCGTTTCAGTAGCAATTCAGAAACGTTTCAGTAATGTTTCAGGATTTTTTGTTTCAGTAATGTTTCATTAGCGTTTCATTAGCATTTCAGTAGCAATTCAGAAACGTTTCAGTATTAGCGTTTCATTACCGTTTCAGTAGCAATTCAGAAACGTTTCAGTAATGTTTCATTATCGTTTCAGGATGTTTGTTTCAGTAATGTTTCATTAGCATTTCATTAGCGTTTCAGTAGCATTTCATGATGTTTGTTTCAGTAATGCTTCAGTAGTGTTTCAGGATTTTTTGTTTCAGTAATGTTTCATTAGCGTTTCATTAGCATTTCAGTAGCAATTCAGAAACGTTTCAGTAATGTTTCATTATCGTTTCAGGATGTTTGTTTCAGTAATGCTTCAGTAGCTTTTCAGGATATTTGTTTCAGTCATGTTTCATTAGCGTTTCAGGATGTTTGTTTCAGTCATGTTTCATTAGCGTTTTAATTACGTTCCAGTAATGTTTCAGTAATGCTTAATTAGCGTTTCATTAGCGTTTCAGGATGTTTGTTTCAGTCATGTTTCATTAGTGTTTCAATTGTGTTCCAGTAGTGTGTCAGTAATGTTTCAATAGCATTTCAGTTGCATTTCAGAATTGTTTCCGAATCCCTTTCAGTAGCGTTAGTTTCAGAAATGTTTCAACAATTCAGTAGCATTTCACAATTGTTTCAGTCGTGTTTGCTTCAGAATTCTCTCAGGAGGATTTCAGTCCAGAATAGCTCATGCAGACTTATTGCACCTGCAAAAGAAGAAAGGAACACAGAACTTTAGTATCATCCAATCAATTATAAATACACTAGTTTCCATGGCAACACATGATTTGTTGCAGTTTAAAGTGCTTCTAAATTGTCAATATGTGTCTGTTTGTTACAGATATGAAGGTAAAGGTAAAGTGTGTTATTTCTGTGTCCTGTGTATTTCAATGCATCAAGACAGGGTTCATTCTGTCGTTTGCTATTGTTTCTCATATTGTGTAACTGCATGTTCTCACAGGACGTGTTCATCATTTATCATGATTTTAGTGTGAACCACATCTACTAATATTGAAACTCTGTGCTCTCAGTTGATCATTCTGTCATTGTTTCCCTCAATCCAATGGAACAAAATGTCACAGCTGCTCTTCCATATAATGTAAGTTCATGGTGAACACTGTGGTAGGACACGTAAAATCACAGAGCGGGGTCAGCGCATGCTGAGGGTCACAGTGCGCAGAAGTCGCCAACTTTCTTTCAGAGTCAATAGATACAGACCTCCAAACTTCTGTGGCCTTCAGATGAGCTCAAGAACAGTGTGTAGAGAGCTTCATGGAATGGGTTTCCATGGCCGAGCAGCTCATCCAAGCCTTACATCACCAAGTGCAATGCAAAGCGTGGGATGCAGTGGGGTAAAGCACGCCGCCACTGGACTCTAGAGCAGTGGACACGTGTTCTCTGGAGTGACCAATCGCGCTTCTCTGTCTGGCAATCCCATGGATGAGTCTGGGTTTGGCGGTTGCCATGAGAACGGTACTTGCCTGACTGAATTGTGCCAAGTGTAAAGTTTGGTGGAGGGGGGATTATGGGGTGGGGTGGTTTTTCAGGGGTTGGGCTTGGCCCCTTAGTTCCAGTGAAAGGAACTCTTAATGCTTCACCAAGACATTTTGGACAATTTCATGCTCCCAACTTTGTGGGAACAGTTTGGGGATGGCCCCTTCCTGTTCCAACATGACTGCGCACCAGTGCACAAAGCAAGGTTCATAAAGACATGGGTGAGTGAGTTTGGTGTGGAGGAACTTGACTGGCCTGCACAGAGTCCTGACCTCAACCCGATAGAACACCTTTGGGATGAATTAGAGCGGAGACTGCGAGCCAGGCCTTCTCGTCCAACATCAGTGCCTGACCTCACAAATGCGCTTCTAGAAGAATGGTCAAAAATTCCCATAAACACACTCCTAAACCTTGTGGAAAGCCTTCCCAGAAGAGTTGAAGCTGTTATAGCTGCAAAGGGTGGGCCAACTCCATATTAAACCCTACAGATTAAGAATGGGATGTCATTAAAGTTCATGTGCATGTAAAGGCAGGCGTCCCAAAACTTTTGGCAATATAGTGTATAACATAGTGTTACATCTACGTTTGTTACAGTCTTGTTACAGCTACACTTATTACACTCATGTTACATCATACTAATGCGCAGTATATGTGAGTATAAACAGTTTTTTTCTCCTATAGAGTCCCTGGGTGGCCACTGCACTCTTGTGTTGTTTTAGGGAATGTATTTGTTCAACGTATGTCTCACACTTGTTTAAATAAATTGTGCGCACTATATAACAACATTTCCACATATATATCAATGTCCTGCATCACCCTCTCTATCATGCTTGTTGTTAACTTTTATATATTGATCTAATTTATGTGTCTACTAGGATATCAGGTATGCAGCAATTGTCTCTCCATCTCTCTGTAAGTGTGTGTGTGTGTGTGTGTGTGTGTGGTGGAACACTTAATTCCCAGAATGCTCTAATGTATTCAATAAACACTACCATTCAAAAGTTTAAATAATGAAGAATTATTGATGTAATTCCGATGCAAATTCTACTTTCAACACAAATTCAACCGGTTCAGATTCACACACACTAAAGTTAAGCTGTGTGTGTGTGTGTGTGCGCGCGCGCGCGTGTGTGTGAAAGATTCTAAGTGACGTGTCGGAATTCATGCACGACTCCGTGCGCGCGCTCCGCGTTATTTCCGCATGAATATGATGAAGACAAAAGCTGTCCGAGTCAAGCTCCATTAACAACGTGATAAAGAAATACAGTCTAGAAACATTCATGTGCACATCGTTCATAAATATGCATAAGCTGATTTAGTTCTCATTTGAGGTTTATTTGTGTTGTTTTATTTTCGCAATTATAATTTAAGGAAATATTTACACGCGCCATAGAAAGTGAATGCATTTGGTCATCATGCATCGGAATCTGTCTGATGTGCGTGAATCATGCACGCGACCCAGCCCAATAACTTCACGTGCATCATCCATAAGCATGCAGCGCGAGCTCAGCCTATTATTCAAATGAATGTGCAGCATTAAGCATGTCATTGTCACTGTGAGTTTTCATGCTCACCGACCGGGTTCTGAGACACATCCGACGCGTCCTTGCTTTCACTCCGTGTGCTATCTCGTTTTCCACAGATCCGCAAAACTCATCCAGCCCGTCCATGCACGAGCAGCCGCTCCGGTATGGCAAGCCGTTTTAACATTTAATCCTTAAAATGTACTAGTATCTATTTTCATGCTATTAGTACTTATTTAGATACTAGTACCTTTTTAAAAGCTACTGGTACTCATTCATTAGATACTAGTACTTATTTATTAGATACTAGTACTTATTATTAGATACTAGTACTTATTTATTAGATACTAGTACTTATTCATTAGTTACTAGTACTTATTATTAGATACTAGTACTTATTATATACTAGTACTTATTTATTAGTTACTAGTACTTATTTATTAGATACTAGTACTTATTCATTAGTTACTAGTACTTATTATTAGATACTAGTACTTATTCATTATATACTAGTACTTATTTATTAGATACTAGTACTTATTAGTTACTAGTACTTATTTATTAGATACTAGTACTTATTCATTAGTTACTAGTACTTATTTATTAGATACTAGTACTTATTTATTAGTTACTAGTACTTATTATTAGATACTAGTACTTATTCATTATATACTAGTACTTATTTATTAGATACTAGTACTTATTCATTAGTTACTAGTACTTATTTATTAGATACTAGTACTTATTCATTAGTTACTAGTACTTATTTATTAGATACTAGTACTTATTCATTATATACTAGTACTTATTTACCATTTAAGGGTAAAAATTTAATTGATGTTCAACAAATAAAAAACAGATATAATACAGATGAACAAATGATAAAGCTCGGGCTGCTGAATATTCGATCCCTTCCCTCAAAAGCGCTTACTGTTAATGATATGATTACAGATCATAACCTAGATGTGCTGTGTTTGACAGAAACCTGGCTAAAACCTGACGATTACATTACTTTAAATGAGTCCACCCCCCAAGATTATTGTTATAAACACGAGCCGCGTCTGAAAAGTAAAGGGGGAGGGATTGCTGTAATTTATAATAATATTTTCAGTACTACTCAGAAGTCTAGTTTCAAATATAATTCTTTTGAAGTTTTGGTGCTTTACGTAACGTTATGTAGTGTAAATGATAAATCCTGTATGGCAGGACTATCACCGCTGCCACTAAAGATTGCTTTGTAAATAATCTTTTTAATAATCCCAGATAGCCTAGAGGAACTCGATGTTGCAACAGAAACTATTGACTCTCTCTTTTCCAGCACTTTAGACACAGTTGCTCTTCTGCGCTTAAAGAAGATTAAAGGAAATAGTCCAATGCCGTGGTACAACAAGCACACTCGGGCCCTTAAAACAGCAGCCAGAAAAATGGAGCGCAGCTGGAAGAAAACAAAACTGGAGGTTTTTCGCATTTCGTGGAAAGAGAGCATGATTGCATACAGAAAGGCATTAAAAACTGCTAGATCTGCTTATTTCTCAACTCTCTTAGAAGAAAACAAACACAACCCTAGGTACAAACCCGATTCCAAAAAAGTTGGGACACTGAACAAATTGTGAATAAAAACAGAATGCAATGATGTGGAAGTTTCAAATTTCAACATCAACATTCAGAATACAACATACACTCACCTAAAGGATTATTAGGAACACCTGTTCAATTTCTCATTAATGCAATTATCTAATCAACCAATCACATGGCAGTTGCTTCAATGCATTTAGGGGTGTGGTCCTGGTCAAGACAATCTCCTGAACTCCAAACTGAATGTCAGAATGGGAAAGAAAGGTGATTTAAGCAATTTTGAGCGTGGCATGGTTGTTGGTGCCAGACGGGCCGGTCTGAGTATTTCACAATCTGCTCAGTTACTGGGATTTTCACGCACAACCATTTCTAGAGTTTACAAAGAATGGTGTGAAAAGGGAAAAACATCCAGTATGCGGCAGTCCTGTGGGCGAAAATGCCTTGTTGATGCTAGAGGTCAGAGGAGAATGGGCCGACTGATTCAAGCTGATAGAAGAGCAACTTTGACTGAAATAACCACTCGTTACAACCGAGGTATGCAGCAAAGCATTTGTGAAGCCACAACACGCACAACCTTGAGGCGGATGGGCTACAACAGCAGAAGACCCCACCGGGTACCACTCATCTCCACTACAAATAGGAAAAAGAGGCTACAATTTGCACGAGCTCACCAAAATTGGACAGTTGAAGACTGGAAAAATGTTGCCTGGTCTGATGAGTCTCGATTTCTGTTGAGACATTCAGATGGTAGAGTCAGAATTTGGCGTAAACAGAATGAGAACATGGATCCATCATGCCTTGTTACCACTGTGCAGGCTGGTGGTGGTGGTGTAATGGTGTGGGGTTTTCTTGGCACACTTTATGCCCCTTAGTGCCAATTGGGCATCGTTTAAATGCCACGGCCTACCTGAGCATTGTTTCTGACCATGTCCATCCCTTTGTGACCACCATGTACCCATCCTCTGATGGCTACTTCCAGCAGGATAATGCACCATGTCACAAAGCTCGAATCATTTCAAATTGGTTTCTTGAACATGACAATGAGTTCACTGTACTAAAATGGCCCCCACAGTCACCAGATCTCAACCCAATAGAGCATCTTTGGGATGTGGTGGAACGGGAGCTTCGTGCCCTGGATGTGCATCCCACAAATCTCCATCAACTGCAAGATGCTATCCTATCAATATGGGCCCACATTTCTAAAGAATGCTTTCAGCACCTTGTTGAATCAATGCCACGTAGAATTAAGGCAGTTCTGAAGGCGAAAGGGGGTCAAACACAGTATTAGTATGGTGTTCCTAATAATCCTTTAGGTGAGTGTAGATGACATATCAAATGTTTAAACTGAGAAAATGTATCATTTTAAGGGAAAAATAAGTTGATTTTAAATTTCATGGGATCAACACATCTCAAAAAAGTTGGGACAAGGCCATGTTACCACTGTGTGGCATCCCCTCTTCTTTTTATAACAGTCTGCAAACGTCTGGGGACTGAGGAGACAAGTTGCTCAAGTTTAGGAATAGGAATGTTGTCCCATTCTTGTCTAATACAGGCTTCTAGTTGCTCAACTGTCTTAGGTCTTCTTTGTCGCATCTTCCTCTTTATGATGCGCCAAATGTTTTCTATGGGTGAAAGATCTGGACTGCAGGCTGGCCATTTCAGTACCCGGATCCTTCTTCTACGCAGCCATGATGTTGTAATTGATGCAGTATGTGGTCTGGCTTTGTCATGTTGGAAAATGCAAGGTCTTCCCTGAAAGAGACGACGTCTGGATGGGAGCATATGTTGTTCTAGAACTTGGATATACCTTTCAGCATTGATGGTGCCTTTCCAGATGTGTAAGCTGCCCATGCCACACGCACTCATGCAACCCCATACCATCAGAGATGCAGGCTTCTGAACTGAGTGCTGATAACAACTTGGGTTGTCCTTGTCCTCTTTAGTCCGGATGACATGGCGTCCCAGTTTTCCAAAAAGAACTTAAAATTTTGATTCGTCTGACCACAGAACAGTTTTCCACTTTGCCACAGTCCATTTTAAATGAGCCTTGGCCCAGAGAAAACGCCTGCGCTTCTGGATCATGTTTAGATATGGCTTCTTTTTTGACCTATAGAGTTTTAGCCGGCAACGGCGAATGGCACGGTGGATTGTGTTCACCGACAATATTTTCTGGAAGTATTCCTGAGCCCATGTTGTGATTTCCATTACAGTAGCATTCCTGTATGTGATGCAGTGCCGTCTAAGGGCCCGAAGATCACGGGCATCCAGTATGGTTTTCCGGCCTTGACCCTTACGCACAGAGATTGTTCCAGATTCTCTGAATCTTTGGATGATATTATGCACTGTAGATGATGATAACTTCAAACTCTTTGCAATTTTTCTCTGAGAAACTCCTTTCTGATATTGCTCCACTATTTTTCGCCGCAGCATTGGGGGAATTGGTGATCCTCTGCCCATCTTGACTTCTGAGAGACACTGCCACTCTGAGAGGCTCTTTTTATACCCAATCATGTTGCCAATTGACCTAATAAGTTGCAAATTGGTCCTCCAGCTGTTCCTTATATGTACATTTAACTTTTCCGGCCTCTTATTGCTACCTGTCCCAACTTTTTTGGAATGTGTAGCTCTCATGAAATCCAAAATGAGCCAATATTTGGCATGACATTTCAAAATGTCTCACTTTCAACATTTGATATGTTATCTATATTCTATTGTGAATAAAACATAAGTTTATGAGATTTGTAAATTATTGCATTTCTTTTTTAATTCACAGTTTGTACAGTGTCCCAACTTTTTTGGAATCGGGTTTGTATTTATTTGATACAGTGGCTAAATTAACAAGAAATAAAGCTTCAACTTCTGACGTTTGAAAACAGCACAGCAGTAATGACTTTATGAACTTATTTACGTGCAAGATTGATAATATTAGGAAGAAAATTATAACTATGCAACCATCTACTACAGTATCGCATCAGACAGTGCATTGTAGTGTCACTGAGGAAAAATGACACTCATTCACTGCTATAGGAGAAAAAGAATTGGCTAAACTCGTTAAATCATCTAAATCAACAACATGTATGCTCGACCCTATACCGACTAAGCTACTGAAAGAGATGCTTCCAGAGGTCATAGATCCTCTTCTTAATATCATTAATTCATCCTTGTCATTAGGATATGTACTGAAAAAATTTAAGCTGGCTATTATTAAACCACTTATTAAAAAAAATGCAACTTGATCCTACAGAATTAGTCAATTACAGGCCGATCTCGAATCTACCCTTTCTGTCAAAAATACTAGAAAAGGTAGTGTCCTCACAACTATGCTCCTTTTTAGAAAGAAATATCTGTGAGGATTTCCAGTCAGGATTTAGACCGTATCATAGTACTGAGACTGCTCTCATTAGAGTTACAAATTATTTGCTCTTATCATCTGATCGTGGTTGTATCTCTCTATTAGTGTTACTCGATCTTAGTGCTGCATTCGATACTATCGACCACAACATTCTTCTGAATAGACTCGAAAATTATGTTGGCATTAGTGGAATTGCATTGGCATGGTTTAAATCATACTTATCTGACCATTATCAGTTTGTAGCAGTAAATGAAGAGATGTCACACCGAACACAAGTTCAGTATGGAGTACCGCAGGGCTCAGTGATAGGACCGTTGCTTTTCACCCTGTACATGCTACCCTTGGGAGATATCATTAGGAAGCATGGCGTTAGTTTTCACTGTTATGCTGATGATACTCAACTCTATATTTCTTCGTGCCCTGACAAAACTTACCAATTCACAAGATTGACGGAATGCATAGCTGATATAAAACATTGGATGACTATTAATTTCCTACAACTTAATTCTGAAAAAACAGTTTCTAATTATTGGACAAAAACCTCTGCACGTAGTAACCTAGAATACTGTCACTTGATGGCTGCTCTGTCAAGTCCTCGTCGTCAGTTAGGAACCTGGGTGTGCTCTTTGATACCAATCTTTCATTTGCCACGTTTCTAGCATCTGTAAAACTGCATTCTACCATCTTAAAAATATATCTAAACTACAACACATGCTCTCAATGCAAAATGCTGAACAGTTAGTTCATGTGTTCATGACCTCAAGGCTAGATTATTGTAATGCTCTACTGGGTGGTTGCCCTGCTCGCTTAATAAATAAACTGCAGCTGGTCCAAAACGCAGCAGCTCGAGTTCTTACTAGAACCAGGAAGTATGACCATATTAGCCCAGTTCTGTCAACACTGCACTGGCTCCCTATTAAACATTGTATACATTTTAAAATCTTGCTTATTACTTACAAAGCACTAAATGGTTTAGCTCCCCAGTGCTTGAGCGAGCTCTTAACGCATTATACTCTATCACGTCTATTGCGGTCTCAAAATTCTGGCCAGTTGATAATACCTAGAATATCAAAATCAACTGCAGGCGGTCGATCCTTTTCCTATTTAGCAATAAATAGGAAAACTCTGGAACAGTCTTCCTAGCATTGTTGGGGAAGCAGACACACTCTGTCAGTTTAAATCTAGACTAAAAACAAATCTCTATACTATGGCATACACATAGAACATTATCAATTTCTATTATTCAAATCAGTTAAATGATTGTTTTAGGCTGCATTAACTAGGTCAGCCGGAACCGCGAACACTTCCCAAAACACCTGATGTACTTATTACATAATAAGAAGAATGTCATCTACGCTAATGTTAGTCTCTCTGTTTATCCCGAGGTTTACTGTAGTCAGCCGGATCCAGATCAGATGGTGGACCTGCGCCTAGACACGACCACAACGCATCCCTGAAGTGTCAGCAGAGCCCGTGTCACCTAGACTCTCCCCTGTGAAGGTCTCCTTCCCTTCCCTTCCCCTCTATACAGATAAAAACACATACAGTGGGGAGAACAAGTATTTGATACACTGCCGATTTTGCAGGTTTGCCCACTTACAAAGCATGTAGAAGTCTGTAATTTTTATCATAGGTACAGAAAAAAATCCAGAAAATCACATTGTATGATTTTTAAGTAATTAATTTGCATTTTATTGCATGACATAAGTATTTGATACATCAGAAAAGCAGAACTTAATATTTGGTACAGAAACCTTTGTTTGCAATTACAGAGATCATACGTTTCCTGTAGTTCTTGACCAGGTTTGCACACACTGCAGCAGGATTTTGGCCCACTCCTCCATACAGACCTTCTCCAGATTCTTCAGGTTTCGGGGCTGTCGCTGGGCAATACGGACAGCTCCCTCCAAAGATTTTCTATTGGGTTCAGGTCTGGAGACTGGCTAGGCCAGTCCAGGACCTTGAGATGCTTCTTACGGAGCCACTCCTTAGTTGCCCTGGCTGTGTGTTTCGGGTTGTTGTCATGCTGGAAGACCCAGCCACGACCCATCTTCAATGCTCTTACTGAGGGAAGGAGGTTGTTGACCAAGATCTCACGATACATGGCCCCATCCATCCTCCCCTGAATACGGTGCAGTTGTCCTGTCCCTATTGCAGAAAAGCATCCCCAAAGAATGATGTTTCCACCTCCATGCTTCACGGTTGGGATGCTGTTCTTGGAGTTGTACTCATCCTTCTTCTTCCAAACACGGCGAGTGGAGTTTAGACCAAAAAGCTCTATTTTTGTCTCATCAGACCACATGACCTTCTCCCATTCCTCCTCTGGATCATCCAGATGGTCATTGGCAAACTTCAGATGGGCCTGGACATGCGCTGGCTTGAGCAGGGGGACCTTGCGTGCGCTGCAGGATTTTAATCCATGACGGCGTAGTGTGTTACTAATGGTTTTCTTTGAGACTGTGGTCATTGACCAGGTCCTGCCGTGTAGTTCTGGGCTGATCCCTCACCTTCCTCATGATCATTGATGCCCCACGAGGTGAGATCTTGCATGGTGCCCCAGACCGAGGGAGACTGACCGTCATCTTGAACTTCTTCCATTTTCTAATAATTGCGGCAACAGTTGTTGCCATCTCACCAAGCTGCTTGCCTATTGTCCTGTAGCCCATCCCAGCCTTGTGCAGGTCTACAATTTTATCCCTGATGTCCTTACACAGCTCTCTGGTCTTGGCCATTGTGGAGAGGTTGGAGTCTGTTTGATTGAGTGTGTGGACAGGTGTCTTTTATACAGGTAACGAGTTCAAACAGGTGCAGTTAATACAGGTAATGAGTGGAGAACAGGAGGGCTTCTTAAAGAAAAACTAACAGGTCTGTGAGAGCCGGAATTCTTACTGGTTGGTAGGTGATCAAATACTTATGTCATGCAATAAAATGCAAATTAATTATTTAAAAATCATACAATGTGATTTTCTGGATTTTTAGATTCCGTCACTCACAGTTGAAGTGTACCTATGATAAAAATTACAGACATCTACATGCTTTGTAAGTGGGCAAACCTGCAAAATCGGCAGTGTATCAAATACTTGTTCTCCCCACTGTATGCACACATACGTATTCAAAAGCGCTTGCCTATAGGCTGAACACTTAATGCTTGCGTACATGCCGTCGCCGTTTTCACGGATTCGCCTTTTTGGGGTTTGCGCGGGGATGATGATGGTATAGTTTCAAAACTATTTCAAACCTATTTCATGGTTTGAGTTCTCGGGTCACTGTAACAAAGTTCGTAGATATGGGAAGGAGGCGGGAACCGGCGAACGTTTAAAAGACTTTAATCCAAAATAAACAAACTGAAAGAACGCGGGCAGCCCCTCACGGACGGCTGCCACACACACACATAATAAAACATAAACAAAACACAACATAAATTCTCTCGTCCTTCACTGGTGTCGCTCGTCCTTATATGCCTCCGAGCTCCCTCATGAGAGGACTCGAGACCGGTGTGCCTCGCAGGTGACGCTCATTCTCAATCATGCACCAGTCTCGCTCATGCCTCCCACGTCCACCTCGCCACATATCCCCGTCGCCCCTCGCAGGCCGGGGGGTACACCCGAGATGGCGCCTACTCCCCCCCCCCGGGGGACCTACAGAGAGCGCCAGGACGAGAGAGTGGAGAGAGGAAAAAAAAAAAAAAAATTTCTGGTCCGGTTCCCGGACACACTGCCGCTT
This sequence comes from Coreius guichenoti, assembly GCA_039654105.1. Lineage (NCBI taxonomy): Eukaryota > Metazoa > Chordata > Actinopteri > Cypriniformes > Gobionidae > Coreius > Coreius guichenoti. The sequence continues at coordinate 1,272,850 of CM077178.1, read as the reverse complement.
GGTCCTCAGCCAGCCGAGAGGCTCTTCCTCGCGGTGCCCTGCGATGTTACTGGACGCTTGGTGGACGGCCCGGTCCTCCTCCGCCCCCTGGCGGCCGGCGGTGGCTCTTCCGGTTGAGGGCAGCCGGGAGCGAGTCCCGCGCTCCCTGCTCCTCCCCATCATGGCGGACGGTAGCAGGCTCTGGCCCACGGCGAACGCCGGCGACTCCTCTGCTCCCTCTAGGACGGTCGCCACCCCACCTCGACCCAGGGGCACGGCAGCAGGCTCTCCGTCCCACCGATCTTCACTCGCTCCAGCACCACCGCCTCGGGCAGCCACTCGCGGTTTTCTCTCTTCCGCGCTGCCCGACCTCCTCAGCACCGTGATCCCCCTCAGCAGCGAGGGCTCTTCGACAGCATGTCCCTCCTTCCTCCCGGGTTTCGGCACCAATGTAATACAGTTCTTTGTTCAGGGAAGAAGGAGGCGGGAACCGGTGAACGTTCACAATGACTTTAATAAATAAATAAATAAAACGAAAGTAACGCGGGCAGCCCCTCACGGACGGCTGCCACGCACACATTATATTATGATAGTGACTAGTAACTATTCTTTTGTTACTAGTGACACATTTTAATTTTTTGCCATTGACTTCTATGGGGATCTGTCATTCAGATATCAACTATTTAGTTCTGACTAGTATGTGTTCCAATTGTGACTAGTACATATTTATTAGATACTAGTAGTCATTCATTAGATACTAGTACTTATTTTTTTAGATTCTAGTACCTATTACTAGATACTAGTACTTATTCAATAGATACTAGTATATTTTTTTTTAATTGTAACTAGTGACATTTCATTTCTTACTAGTCACAACTGTCAGAATGGCCACTGTAGAGTTCAATTAAAATATTACTAGTAACATTTGGAATAAATACTAGTATCTAATGAATAGGTACTAGTATCTATTGAATAAGCACTAGTAGCTAATGAATAAGTACTAGTACTTAATGGAATAGATACTAGTATCTAAAAAAATAAGTACTAGTAGCATGAAAATAGATACTAGTTCGTTTTAAGGATTAAATGTTAAAACGGCTTGCCATAGCTCCGGTCGCCTCTGACGTCAAGCGGACTACTGGAGGAGTGTGAAAAAGGAGAGGTAAGAAAATGCATCTGTGTCGGACACGCGCCTCCGTGGCTGCTGTGCGCGAGCGGCGCTGTCCACATGACTCGTGGTGCTGAAGGAACGAGGTGGTTTGATTGTCGATAGATTTCACAATACGATAAATATTTCAAAATAAAGGTGAATGCATTATCTTTGGGCTACAGTAGATCGTATGCTCTAGTTATCAGAATTGTTCAAACAAAATTAGCTCGAGTGAGTGAGTTGTGTCTCTGTGAGTTGTGCGGTGTGAAGTGAAGGTGAACGACCGACAGGAAAAGTACAATATAAAACAAGCTATTTTCAATGTATATTTTTTACAGTGAAATGATGAACTTGCTTTATTTATTTATTTATTGTCTGTATAAAATTAGATCTGATTAATCGCCACAATGTAGGAAATAAATATATATATATATATATATATTTTTTTACAGTGTTAAGACTTTATTACCTTTTAGTACTTTTTACTTATTACTACATTTATAACTTTATTTATTCATTTATTTTTACTTTTATAATATTTTTTTTCTTTGTTTTTATTTTATTGCCTGTATGAAATTTGAATCCTATATACAATAGGCCTATAGGAAAAAATATTTACTTTTCAATATTTTTACTGTGATGACCAGCTTACTTTATTACTTTATTTATTTATTTATTTATTTATTCATTCATTTTCTTTTTTCTTTTCATTTTATTTCCGGTACGAAATTTGAATCCAATAATTAGTTTAATTGCTAAAATATAGGAAAAGTACAAAATAAAACAACTTTTTAAATATTTTTTTTTTTACAGTGAAATGGAACTTAATTCATTAATTCAATTTTGTGATATTATTTTAATTAGTAATATTAATATTAATTAATTATATTACTTTTGCATATGATCTGGTTGCTCACTACAATATAAGAATATAATATAATATTCTTTATTTTTATTGTATTGCCTGTATAATATTTGAATCCTATATACAATATAGGAAAAACAATTTATTTTAGTGTAATGAAGAACTATTTTTTTAAATGTTTAATTTAATTCTTAATGTATATATTTTACTTAATGTATATTTTTTCCCTGTGTAAGAAAAGGAATCCATTGTTTTGTTTAATTACTATTAAAAAGTAATGCAATATTTGCCTTAAAGATCTGTTTTTTACTATTAAAAAAATTGATTAAATCCATAAAATGTAATTTTGTTGGTATAAATTCATGTTGATTCAGCAATATTAAATAATATATTTTTCATTTTATTAAAAGCAGCATGTGTGTCCAAACTTCTGATGTATGGATGTGTGTGTGTAGTTTTAGGTAAGATATCACCATAAACACAGCCATTAAAGACTCGCAGTAATGTCAATAAATAAAGTTTTATTCGAAACATTCAGTGGCCTGAAAGATTCACAAGGCATTGACAGCGAGAATCAAAGGCAAATAACAACAACAGCGATTCCAGAAGAAACCGGAAGTCATTCTGCACATCTCCGTGTGCTACTGCAACTCAACTACAAGATGTTGAAGTCTTCGTACAATCACTTATGAAAATCACTTATGAAAATCTATAAGATAGATTTCTCTGACTCTGATACAAAATTACAATCAATAACGTACAAATATATAGAGCTCTTCTTCTCGTGTGCTTTATAAAGTGATGTATCAAAACACAACAGGTGGACGTCACGTGTCGCATGCGCGTTCACATCAAGACATGCAGGATATTTCATACACAACATCTTAGATTTGAGTCATCAGCGTCATTGCGTTTGTGCGTTAAACGACTGTCCACCGGAACGCGTCTGGCTTTGCAGACAATAAATGAGTTTTTCGAAGCTTCCAGCCGCACATCAACACATCACGCGTGGCGCTCGACGCGCTTCAGACGCGTCCTCCTCCAGCTGAGCTTCTCTTGCGTTGAACGCGCAACGCCAGGCATAAACTTCCCAGAACGGGAAGAACGGAGCCGAGTGAGCGGCACTGGAGCTCACGCGCACTGGAGCTCGAACGCGCACGCGGCGAGGAGCTCCGTCTTCTGCTGCATCCTCTCGCGCTGCTTGAGATGCACGCGGCCGTGTCGCTTTCTCTCGTCGCTGCGCGCGAAGCGGCGCCCGCACACGTCGCAGGAGAACGGCTTCTCTCCGGTGTGCGTGCGCATGTGAGTGGTGAGGTGGTCGCTGCGGCTGAAGCAGCGCAGGCACACGCGGCACTGGAAGGGCTTGTGCCCGGTGTGGATGCGCACGTGGCGGTTGAGCTCGTCGGAGCGCGAGAAGCGGCGCTCGCAGTTCTCAAGCGGGCAGGAGAAAGGCTTCTCGCGGGGCGCGCCCTTCCTGGCGCGCGGTTTGCTTCTTTGCGTGAGCGTGTTGGTGGAGAGCAGCGAGTCCAGCGCGTCCGCGAGCGCGGTCGTTGCGCAGCCGAACGCGGGGAACGCGATGCTTCTGTAGAGGCTGTTTTCATGCGAAGCGGCCGCTGTCGCGGGAATCTGGAAGTTGGGCGCGAAGTTTAGCGCGCTTGCTTGCTCCAAGGGCTCTTGCTTGATCCACGTGTCCAAAACCGAGTCCGTCTCGGGACCCAGCGGAGAGAGCAGGTCAATGATGTCATCCAGGTCCGAAGGTTCGTGAGAAGTACAGAAGCCATCGAAAAGATCGCAGCTGCCGCCAAACTCGCTCTTGATCGACTGTTGCGCGTTTGCGTCTGCGAACTCATCCAGCGAGTCGTTGCAGAGCGATTCCGGCGATCCCAACGAGCTCCCGGTGGATAACAGCGACTCCTGGCGTGACAGCGCGTTTCCGCGAGAGAAGTGATCAGGAGCTGCGGAGATGCCGACGATCTCCGAGAGGATGTTCAGAAGCGCGTCCGCGCTGCACGGCCCGGACTCGGTGTAGAAGCTGCCGGTGTAGGTCAGCGGAGACGGCGGGAACCCGTCGCTTGAGCAATCGGGGAAACCCGCGTCCAGCGGCTCCGCTTTGGGCTTCAACAGACCGAACGCTGCGAGAGAAAGAGGAAAAGAGTGCGTTACATAATGTTGACTCACTGCATCAACTAATGCGTTCTAATGAGTGCTTCTTACATTCCAGAACGCGCGGTTCTATTTCATGCATTGCATGTCATTTTACAATATACACTCTTAAAAATAAACGTTCCAAATGGAGGTTTTGCAGTGATGCCATAGAAGAACCTCTAAACGTTTAAAAAATCTAAAGAACCTTGAAAGATTCCATGGATGTTACCATCGATGCAATAAAGAACCCTTATATTTAAGGATTTTCAAGTGGTTGATTTTTAAATTCCAGAGTGTGTGGATATATTTGTGCATCATTGCATTGCTTTAAGTCAGATTGTATAAAAATGATGCATAATATCCAGTGTACTCACCAGCATCAGGTTGATTCTGAGGGGAAGATTGTGCCTCCAGAGGAATCGTTTGAGCGCAAAGCAGATCCAGAGCGCTGAAGTCCACGGTGTTCAGCATAATGTCCATTTGAATACGGAGCAAAATCCACAAGGAATGTCGTGGGAATTATTTCCTTCAAGGTAATGTTTTGGGATTCCCTTTTTCTTGTTCCAGTGAGAGCTCGTTTGGCTTCTTTCAGGTTCTGGTCTCCGTCGATTCGTTTTCCGGAATTCCTCATCCCCCTTTTATACCATTCGGCTCGGCCGAGGCTCCGCCCATCGCTCATCTACGTCGGCAGGAGGATTCCCCGCCGTGTACAGACTTTGGACTGCTCTTGCCCAAATATGGGCAGAGGATGTGACGGGGTTCCCCTCCGAAAATGGGCACAGGGGCGTGACGTAGCGGAGACTTTCCTGAAGACCATTGCGGAAAAATAAGGCGCGCTTGTGAATGACAGGCGGCCATTATGTTCGCAGTGGAACAGTGTCAAACTGAAAGAGCCCCGGGTGACTTCAGACAGGCGAGCTGATGGGTTCAGACGATGAGATGAGCGAGATTACAAACAGTAAAACAATGAATGTGCATGAAAACACCGAGCAATGCGGATATAACAGACAAACGAGGCTCCTTTGCTTGCATTCAGAGTGATTTGTAACAGGAAAAATGTCAAATATCAAGTATGTTTTGGATCTAATCAATGGGTTGCAATGGGGTTGCTAGTAAGTGCTGATGTGCATCAACTTTTTCCCTTTTCCTAATGATACAGGCTGATGTTTTGTAAAGGGAAAACCAGTTTGCGTCAGTTTTGCGGCTGATGCATCAGTTCAGCACCGCGGACAGCGACATACACACATGCATACAGCCTTCCCGTGTGCGATGCATGGCACGATGCATCTAAATGCCACTCTAAATTGACCCAACAGTCAAGAGATGTGCTTTATTATGCTTGTGCACGCGTTACATAAACACTGCATGCATGCAAACGATTTGAGGTAAAAGCGTGCCTGAGATTAACATCTCTGCCGAATCGTTGAGTTATGTGTTATGTAACGCTTCATGTCTCCAGAGCAGCTAATGTTCCGTGGCGCACATTTGGACTGCAGCTGCATCTGTGGCCATGTTTTCAAATATGAGTCATAAAGTTGCTCTGGCACCCTTTGATAACAGCCTTCAGCACCCATGGAGATCTCATTTATTAGATGGCGAGACTCAGGTGGAGTTCTGGATGCCTGTTTCATCCTAATATGAATGCAACACTGCTGTGAAATAAGAAACAAATGGATTCATTTTAAACAAGTGGGAAGAATGATACTGAACTAGGATAATTGTTTGCAGTACACCAAGGAAGACTTTATGCATATGTGAAAAAAGGAATAAATAAATGTGAAATGAACCTATTTGTTTTCATTCATTAAAAATCACCTGAGCTTCTTCTGTATGCAGTGCATGCAGAAGTCATTGGATTTATTTGAGTTTTATTCTAGAGTGATTCTTTTTCAAAATAGGATTATGGGGTAAATTTTGGTATAACAAATCCACTGTTGGATGACAATATGCATAGGCCTATAAGCTGTATATATGTATATATTCAGGTGTGAACACATTATCAGGTGTGTCTAAGCACACTGTATAATAAGAACCTGTTTCTGTTTCCGGAAACCGAGACCAAAAACGGTTCCGTAAAGGAGAAGCACGAGGCGCCTGTGACAGCTTGTCGCACGTGATTCATCAATTTTTTTTGGGTGACATTTCTATCGTTACAGAGCGCTGAATCGTCGAGGCGTGGGAGAGCTCTGGGGCAGCCCGTTCCCGGTACCGGCAGCTGTCAAACGCGAGGCATTCCCGCCAAAAATACACGGCTGCCCCCGCGTGAGCTCAGCTGGAGGTGTCGGATCTCACAGCGCAGGAGCGGGAAGCCCGTGTGAGTGACAATAATACATGTACACACATCCATCAGGAAGAATGTGCCATGTACAAAAATGCAGAAAAAGACGGTGAAATGCTTCACTCTTAAAAATAAAAGTTCCAAAAGGGGGATTTCACAGCGTTGCCATAAAACCTTTCAGTGATCAGTTCTTAAAAGAACATTTTCTTCTTAGTGTGAAGAATATTTTAATAATCTAAAGAACAATTTAAAGAACATTTAAGTGTACTTTACTGTATGTACGATAAAGTTGTTTACATACATTCAGTAACCCCACAAATAATTAGAAATGGTCCAGTGTTTGATATTCTTTAAGCTGCTCTGCTGCACTCCATAGAGTTCAACAGTCGGTTCCGGAAGAAAAACTCATTCATTTTCTCCATAGGGAAACTGATTTTGAATGATAACCTTTTTAGACAACCCTAATGTGAGCTATCGATGGTGTATGCTTTATGAGCCTACATTATTTCAACTTATTTTTAAAATGACAGTGTTTAACAGTGTAATTTGTGGTGGAAAAACTACATTACCCATGATGCTGTATAGAAAATTCCACCAATCAGAGAGTCGAAACAAGCAAAACGCGTGCTCTTTAGCTCCGCCCACTCCATTGAATCACTGCGAATGTGATCGAGTGGATCTCCCTACGCTCTCAAAATACTGAAATATTTGTATGTGAAGTGGTCAGATCAAATCACAAAACTAACAGCTTATATGTCGCTTACACGTTTGTTACACCATGCCATCCTGGCTCGGTCAAAAGACTATGCTCTCGCACCAGCTAACCCTCCTGTCAGGGCACATTTGTGGTTAAAAAGTAATAATAATAATTATAATTCTTTTTTTAAATTTTTTAGAAAATGACCGATGGTTTGGCTAGATAAGACCCACAATGGGATTGTGTAGAGCTCTTTGAAACTGTAATTATGGACCTTCAACCCGTTGGACCCCGTTGAAGTCCACTATATTGAGAAAAATCCTGGAATGATTTCCTCAAAAACCTTAACCCTTGTGCATCAATTAAAAAAAGTTACACATAGATCCATAGAGGGCAAAAATTTAATCTTGGGAGCACAGACTTAAGTTTGGTCTCATTTTAAAGAAGACCCGTGGCAGATTATTGTTAAAGTAAAACATTTTTTTATAAAGGTTTAAGTTTATGAAAATGATTTATGAACATTATTTGATATTAAATATATATATTATGAAACATGTTGAACTCTAAAACGGCTAGAAAATCCAAGTTATGAATCTAAACAAGTTGTGTTCCAAATGTATGCAGTTGACATTGACACACTGGTTAATTTCTTTTCCACTGAAGAAAGAAAGACATGAACATCTTGGATGAGATGGGGGTGAGTAAATTATCAGGACATTTTCATTCTGGAGTGAACTAATCCTTTTTTTTTTTGTCTCTTCACTGTAAAAAATAAAATAAAGTTGATCTAACTTTAAATTAGGCAACCTATCGCATTCAACTTTTACCTGCTCCAGTTAAAGTCAACTTAAAAACTTTTGCTAATGAAATGAGTAGCAGGTAGTCTTTTAAACTTAAAGACATCAAAAAAATCAAGTGTTTAATGTTGTTTATATGTCTATGTGGTGTTTTTAATATGCTTTAAAGGTGCAGTGTGTAGTATTTATGAGGCTCTATTGACAGAAATGCAATATAATACAAATAACTATGTTTTCAGTGGTGTATAAAGACCTTACATAATGAAGCGTTATGTTTTTATTACCTTAGAATGAGCCGTTTCTATCTACACACACCACGGGTACAGTGAAGTCGCCATTTTGCGCCGCCATGTTTCTACGGTAGCCCTAAACGGACAAACTTCTCTACAGAGCACTAGTCACTCTCTGCTCTCTTCGACGACCACATCTTTGTCCTGTGTCGGCCACCGTAGCTTCTCTATGTGCTTCGAAAGGGAGGGGTGAGCGGTTGCAATTCACAGCCTCACCACTAGATGCCGCTAAAATTCACACACTGCACCTTTAAGACAAACTCATAAGTCAACACCATTGCTGAGCATTTTCTCCTTAAAACTGCAGTGAACCATAGACAGTCTCAAAAATCGCTGGTGTTTCTGTCACAAACTACCCTGTAACCAATCACGTCAACATGTGATCATAAAGGAGTGGGTCTCTGAGCTGGTGTGAGTGAGTGGAGGCGGGGCTCATTTGCATATTAATGAATCCGCGTATACTAAATGAAGCAAGGGTATAGAGTTACATTAAAGCTATTTTAAGGCATTAAGACATTTTTTTTCAAGGAAAAAAAAACGTTTAAATATGTCATTTTGGTGATCAAAGATGAGTTTTAAGGTAGAGACCTGCACGGGACGGATTTTTCCCGCATAAAAGTATAAATAGATTTTTTTTTCTGTACGTCCATGAAATAGTTTCAAGTAATTTAACAGCAAAGCAAGCGTGTGCATGGTTTGGCGTGGCAGAATGCGCGCAAAATGCGCTCGCTTAATAATTCCTAAAAAGCTGACATCTCAGTTCAGCGCGATCTCACAAAGCTCCGTTATCAATGACGCTGACTGCACAATGAATCTTTCATAATGTCTACACATTCTCCTTGTTATAATCTCAGGATTTGCCAGCATGCAGAATTCAGCTCTGATCAAAAACTCACTTTGAGCGGTGAGTGGATTCTATCTTAAATGCATCTGATTGGCCATTGCGTTCAAGAAATCAACACATATGTCCGTGATTGGCTACATTGCACAACACTGCAAAAACATGTTATAAATTGAAACTCTGCCCATGCTTGCGCCTATAAATCGTTTTTATTTGTTTTAGGCCACATCCACATGAAGCCAGAGCTTTCCCTATCCAATCTTTTTTTCCCCTCGTCTCAAGAAATATCTGCGTACACACGAAACCACTGAAACCGTCTCAAAACGAGTAGTATATATGCCAGACCAGTATGTGGCGCTGTAATTCTCCCACAGAGATACATTAAAAATGGAGAAGA
>CM077178.1:1128411-1258411 GCA_039654105.1 Coreius guichenoti | reverse complement strand
GCAGAAGTGATTCTAGAATACAGTATGAACTCTAGCAGAGCTGCTCTGTCATTGGTCAAACAGCCTCAGGGTTTCTGTGACCTCCAACCCCAAACCAAGGCTGTGCCTCCCTCAGAGCGTTTATATGAGCCGGCGTGGGTCCTGAGCTCCTGGAGTCCGTCATGTGTTCAGTGACTCTGTGCTGCTGTGCTGCTGCGCTGCTGCTGCTGCTGTTGGTGAAATGCATGCTGGGACAGCTGCGCTCTTCCCAAGGCGGCGTGTCGTTGCCGTGTCTGCCGCGAGTGCCGGTGTTGGGGAGTCTTCTGCACCTGCGCTCGGCCCTGCCGCCTCACCTGCTCCTCACACACCTGGCGGGCAGGTACGGCCCTCTGTTCGGCCTGTACGCCGGCCCTCACTTCACACTGGTGGTGAGCGAGGCCAGTCTGGTGCGAGAAGTGCTGCTGCAGCGCGGGAGAGAGTTCGCTGGACGGCCCAAAATGGTGAGTTTTTGCATCATGATACTATATTTCATGCACATTTTCACCCAAACTATAATGTAAATAAAATTTTGCATGTATAAAATATAGATATTTATGCATTATGACACTAAAATTATGACATTTAAACACATTTTCAATGGAACTCTAATGTGAATTAAACTTTGCATGTAGAAAATGTAGATATTTTTTCATTATGACTAAAATTATGACATTTAAACACATTTTCAACTAAGCTGTAATTTAAATTTAAATTTTGCATGTAGAAAATGTAGATAATTTTTTCATTATGACACAAAAATTATGACATTTAAACACATTTTAATCCGAACTGTAATGTGAATTATATTTTGCATATAGAAAATATAGATATTTATGCATTATGACAATATAACTCGACATTTAAACACATTTTCATCAAAACTGTAATATGAATTAAATTGTGCATATAGAAAATATAGATATTTTGCATTGACACTAAAATTATGACATTTAAAACATTTTCAATGGAACGCTAATGTGAATTAAACTTTGCATGTAGAAAATGTAGATATTTTGCATTATGACTCTATAAATATGACATTTAAACATGTTTTAACCAAATTCTCATTACTGTAATTTGACAAAATTAATTCTTCTTCTTTATTTTTTGTAATTTCCATTATTCTCAGTGCTGATTGTCGACGGTGTTACAGTAAAAATTGTGTAATACAAAGCTTTTTATTTAAATCGCATAAAGGCAGTATAACAAATATTACTATTATATATGAATACCTGTAGAATTAGAATTACTACTCTATATTTTTTTACATTGCAGTAATAATGAAGGGTTAAGTGTGCTTATTTCTGATGAAAGTAATGCAAAATATTTTATTTACACACATATAGTATATACACTATCAGTGTTGGGTAAGCTACTTGGAAAATGTAGTGAGCTAAGCTACAGCAACATGGCAAAAGAGGTTTACTACATCTAAGCTATTTTTTTAAATTTAATTTTTATATTAAACCAACTTCATTCCAATCAATGCTATCTCAGTGATCAATAAAAGTCAAACAGTTAGGCAGGCATCATTTTTCAGTTCAGCTGTTTATTCAACAACTGTCCCAAATCAATTTGGCAACAAAAACATGTGATCCACATATTAACAAAACCAGGTGTCGAGAGTGTGTGTATGTTTATCTGTATGTGTATGTATGCATACGCACCTGTGTTTGCATGTTTATGCTCAATTTAGACTTGGGCACTTTTGCAGGACAAACTGTAAGTTAATTTAAAACTCAACTCAGCTCAAAATACAGTAGCAAAAGAATTAAGACCTGCTCCAAACAGTACCAACATGGCAAAAAACAAAACCTCTATCAGGACCACTATCGTCAAAGATGATTGATAATTAGCATATAGTTTGGATTGGCGGTGTGGTTCTGTTCTGGGCAGCCTAGCATGGATAAGAGCAGGAGAGCAGCGATAACCCCCCTTAGAGTAAACCGAACAGAACCAACGATGTATTGCAGATATCATTAATGTCAATATTAAAATGTACAACCTAATTCGGGAATTCAGTCTGATTCAAGGGGAATCATAATGCCAAATCCTGACTGACGAGAGGAGCTGGGGAGGGAGGAGGGTAAATGAGCTCTGGAGAACGTGATAGCAGCTGATAGTCCTGAAGGAGCTTATATATGTGTGCTGTGATACTGAAGGAGCTTATATATGTGTGCTGAGATACTGAAGGAGCTTATATACGTGTGCCGTGATACTGAGGGAGCTTATATATGTGTGCTGTGATACTGAGGGAGCTTATATATGTGTGCTGTGATACTGAGGGAGCTTATATACACTCACCTAAAGGATTATTAGGAACACCATACTAATACTGTGTTTGACCCCCTTTCGCCTTCAGAACTGCCTTAATTCTACGTGGCATTGATTCAACAAGGTGCTGAAAGCATTCTTTAGAAATGTTGGCCCATATTGATAGGATAGCATCTTGCAGTTGATGGAGATTTGTGGGATGCACATCCAGGGCACGAAGCTCCCGTTCCACCACATCCCAAAGATGCTCTATTGGGTTGAGATCTGGTGACTGTGGGGGCCATTTTAGTACAGTGAACTCATTGTCATGTTCAAGAAACCAATTTGAAATGATTCGAGCTTTGTGACATGGTGCATTATCCTGCTGGAAGTAGCCATCAGAGGATGGGTACATGGTGGTCATAAAGGGATGGACATGGTCAGAAACAATGCTCAGGTAGGCCGTGGCATTTAAACGATGCCCAATTGGCACTAAGGGGCCTAAAGTGTGCCAAGAAAACATCCCCCACACCATTACACCACCACCACCAGCCTGCACAGTGGTAACAAGGCATGATGGATCCATGTTCTCATTCTGTTTACGCCAAATTCTGACTCTACCATCTGAATGTCTCAACAGAAATCGAAACTCATCAGACCAGGCAACATTTTTCCAGTCTTCAACTGTCCAATTTTGGTGAGCTCGTGCAAATTGTAGCCTCTTTTTCCTATTTGTAGTGGAGATGAGTGGTACCCGGTGGGGTCTTCTGCTGTTGTAGCCCATCCGCCTCAAGGTTGTGCGTGTTGTGGCTTCACAAATGCTTTGCTGCATACCTCGGTTGTAACGAGTGGCTATTTCAGTCAAAGTTGCTCTTCTATCAGCTTGAATCAGTCGGCCCATTCTCCTCTGACCTCTAGCATCAACAAGGCATTTTCGCCCACAGGACTGCCGCATACTGGATGTTTTTCCCTTTTCACACCATTCTTTGTAAACTCTAGAAATGGTTGTGCGTGAAAATCCCAGTAACTGAGCAGATTGTGAAATACTCAGACCGGCCCGTCTGGCACCAACAACCATGCCACGCTCAAAATTGCTTAAATCACCTTTCTTTCCCATTCTGACATTCAGTTTGGAGTTCAGGAGATTGTCTTGACCAGGACCACACCCCTAAATGCATTGAAGCAACTGCCATGTGATTGGTTGATTAGATAATTGCATTAATGAGAAATTGAACAGGTGTTCCTAATAATCCTTTAGGTGAGTGTATGTGTGCCGTGATACTGAAGGAGCTTATATATGAGTGCCGTGATACTGAAGGAGCTTATATATGTGTGCCGTGATACTGAGGGAGCTTATATATGTGTGCTGAGATACTGAAGGAGCTTATATATGTGTGCTGTGATACTGAGGGAGCTTATATATGTGTGCTGTGATACTGAGGGAGCTTATATATGTGTGCCGTGATACTGAGGGAGCTTATATATGTGTGCTGAGATACTGAAGGAGCTTATATATGAGTGCTGTGATACTGAGGGAGCTTATATATGTGTGCCGTGATACTGAGGGAGCTTATATATGTGTGCTGAGATACTGAAGGAGCTTATATATGTGTGCTGTGATACTGAGGGAGCTTATATATGTGTGCTGAGATACTGAAGGAGCTTATATACGTGTGCTGTGATACTGAAGGAGCTTATATATGAGTGCCGTGATACTGAAGGAGCTTATATATGTGTGCCGTGATACTGAGGGAGCTTATATATGTGTGCTGAGATACTGAAGGAGCTTATATATGTGTGCTGTGATACTGAGGGAGCTTATATATGTGTGCCGTGATACTGAGGGAGCTTATATATGTGTGCTGAGATACTGAAGGAGCTTATATATGAGTGCTGTGATACTGAGGGAGCTTATATATGTGTGCCGTGATACTGAGGGAGCTTATATATGTGTGCTGAGATACTGAAGGAGCTTATATATGTGTGCTGTGATACTGAGGGAGCTTATATATGTGTGCTGAGATACTGAAGGAGCTTATATACGTGTGCTGTGATACTGAAGGAGCTTATATATGTGTGCCGAGATACTGAAGGAGCTTATATATGTGTGCCGTGATACTGAAGGAGCTTATATACGTGTGCTGTGATACTGAAGGAGCTTATATATGTGTGCTGTGATACTGAGGGAGCTTATATATGTGTGCTGTGATACTGAGGGAGCTTATATATGTGTGCTGAGATACTGAAGGAGCTTATATATGTGTGCTGAGATACTGAGGGAGCTTATATATGTGTGCTGTGATACTGAGGGAGCTTATATATGTGTGCCGTGATACTGAGGGAGCTTATATATGTGTGCTGAGATACTGAAGGAGCTTATATATGTGTGCTGTGATACTGAGGGAGCTTATATATGTGTGCTGTGATACTGAGGGAGCTTATATATGTGTGCCGTGATACTGAGGGAGCTTATATATGTGTGCTGAGATACTGAAGGAGCTTATATATGAGTGCTGTGATACTGAGGGAGCTTATATATGTGTGCCGTGATACTGAGGGAGCTTATATATGTGTGCTGAGATACTGAAGGAGCTTATATATGTGTGCTGTGATACTGAGGGAGCTTATATATGTGTGCTGAGATACTGAAGGAGCTTATATACGTGTGCTGTGATACTGAAGGAGCTTATATATGAGTGCCGTGATACTGAAGGAGCTTATATATGTGTGCCGTGATACTGAGGGAGCTTATATATGTGTGCTGAGATACTGAAGGAGCTTATATATGTGTGCTGTGATACTGAGGGAGCTTATATATGTGTGCCGTGATACTGAGGGAGCTTATATATGTGTGCTGAGATACTGAAGGAGCTTATATATGAGTGCTGTGATACTGAGGGAGCTTATATATGTGTGCCGTGATACTGAGGGAGCTTATATATGTGTGCTGAGATACTGAAGGAGCTTATATATGTGTGCTGTGATACTGAGGGAGCTTATATATGTGTGCTGAGATACTGAAGGAGCTTATATACGTGTGCTGTGATACTGAAGGAGCTTATATATGTGTGCCGAGATACTGAAGGAGCTTATATATGTGTGCCGTGATACTGAAGGAGCTTATATACGTGTGCTGTGATACTGAAGGAGCTTATATATGTGTGCTGTGATACTGAAGGAGCTTATATATGTGTGCTGTGATACTGCAGGAGCTTATATATGTGTGCTGTGATACTGAAGGAGCTTATATATGTGTGCCGAGATACTGAAGGAGCTTATATATGTGTGCCGTGATACTGAAGGAGCTTATATATGTGTGCCGTGATACTGAAGGAGCTTATATATGTGTGCCGTGATACTGAAGGAGCTTATATATGTGTGCTGTGATACTGAAGGAGCTTATATATGTGTGCCGAGATACTGAAGGAGCTTATATATGTGTGCTGTGATACTGAAGGAGCTTATATATGAGTGCCGTAATACTAAAGGAGCTTATATATGTGTGATACTGAAGGAGCTTATATATGTGTGCTGTGATACTGAAGGAGCTTATATATGTGTGCTGTGATACTGAAGGAGCTTATATACGTGTGCCGTGATACTGAAGGAGCTTATATATGAGTGCCGTGATACTGAAGGAGCTTATATACGTGTGCCGTGATACTGAAGGAGCTTATATATGTGTGCTGAGATACTGAAGGAGCTTATATATGTGTGCTGAGATACTGAAGGAGCTTATATATGTGTGCTGAGATACTGAAGGAGCTTATATATGTGTGCTGAGATACTGAAGGAGCTTATATATGTGTGCTGAGATACTGAAGGAGCTTATATATGTATGCCGTGATACTGAAGGAGCTTATATATGTGTGCTGAGATACTGAAGGAGCTTATATATGTATGCCGTGATACTGAAGGAGCTTATATATGTGTGCTATGATACTGAAGGAGCTTATATACGTGTGCCGTGATACTGAAGGAGCTTATATATGTGTGCTGAGATACTGAAGGAGCTTATATATGAGTGCTGTGATACTGAGGGAGCTTATATATGTGTGCCGTGATACTGAGGGAGCTTATATATGTGTGCTGAGATACTGAAGGAGCTTATATATGTGTGCTGTGATACTGAGGGAGCTTATATATGTGTGCTGAGATACTGAAGGAGCTTATATACGTGTGCTGTGATACTGAAGGAGCTTATATATGAGTGCCGTGATACTGAAGGAGCTTATATATGTGTGCCGTGATACTGAGGGAGCTTATATATGTGTGCTGAGATACTGAAGGAGCTTATATATGTGTGCTGTGATACTGAGGGAGCTTATATATGTGTGCCGTGATACTGAGGGAGCTTATATATGTGTGCTGAGATACTGAAGGAGCTTATATATGAGTGCTGTGATACTGAGGGAGCTTATATATGTGTGCCGTGATACTGAGGGAGCTTATATATGTGTGCTGAGATACTGAAGGAGCTTATATATGTGTGCTGTGATACTGAGGGAGCTTATATATGTGTGCTGAGATACTGAAGGAGCTTATATACGTGTGCTGTGATACTGAAGGAGCTTATATATGTGTGCCGAGATACTGAAGGAGCTTATATATGTGTGCCGTGATACTGAAGGAGCTTATATACGTGTGCTGTGATACTGAAGGAGCTTATATATGTGTGCTGTGATACTGAAGGAGCTTATATATGTGTGCTGTGATACTGCAGGAGCTTATATATGTGTGCTGTGATACTGAAGGAGCTTATATATGTGTGCCGAGATACTGAAGGAGCTTATATATGTGTGCCGTGATACTGAAGGAGCTTATATATGTGTGCCGTGATACTGAAGGAGCTTATATATGTGTGCCGTGATACTGAAGGAGCTTATATATGTGTGCTGTGATACTGAAGGAGCTTATATATGTGTGCCGAGATACTGAAGGAGCTTATATATGTGTGCTGTGATACTGAAGGAGCTTATATATGAGTGCCGTAATACTAAAGGAGCTTATATATGTGTGATACTGAAGGAGCTTATATATGTGTGCTGTGATACTGAAGGAGCTTATATATGTGTGCTGTGATACTGAAGGAGCTTATATACGTGTGCCGTGATACTGAAGGAGCTTATATATGAGTGCCGTGATACTGAAGGAGCTTATATACGTGTGCCGTGATACTGAAGGAGCTTATATATGTGTGCTGAGATACTGAAGGAGCTTATATATGTGTGCTGAGATACTGAAGGAGCTTATATATGTGTGCTGAGATACTGAAGGAGCTTATATATGTGTGCTGAGATACTGAAGGAGCTTATATATGTGTGCTGAGATACTGAAGGAGCTTATATATGTATGCCGTGATACTGAAGGAGCTTATATATGTGTGCTGAGATACTGAAGGAGCTTATATATGTATGCCGTGATACTGAAGGAGCTTATATATGTGTGCTATGATACTGAAGGAGCTTATATACGTGTGCCGTGATACTGAAGGAGCTTATATACGTGTGCTGAGGTACTGAAGGAGCTTATATACGTGTGCTGTGATACTGAAGGAGCTTATATATGTGTGCTGAGATACTGAAGGAGCTTATATATGTATGCCGTGATACTGAAGGAGCTTATATATGTGTGCCGTGATACTGAAGGAGCTTATATACGTGTGCCGTGATACTGAAGGAGCTTATATACGTGTGCTGAGGTACTGAAGGAGCTTATATACGTGTGCTGAGGTACTGAAGGAGCTTATATATGTGTGCTGAGATAGACGTCGTGTTCCTATAGGTAGATGTGATCAGTTGACAGTCAGCTGATGCGAGCTTGACTAACATGACCTGCCAGAACTGACGCTACTCTTGATATGTATTTATATTTAATGACGTGTCTGTGTGTGTGTGTGTGTATGTGTGTGTGAGATCTAGCTCTCTCCATGGAAACAAGTTTCTGCCACCACATATCAAGAGGTGGCCAGGCTGGACCCCGATGCTTTTAACAAGAGGTGTTTATTCACGTGACACAATAGAGGCTTTTCAAAATTTGCATCGAAAAGACGGTTTCTCTTTTGTGACCGCGCGAACAACAGCGAACTGAGTGAACTGAGCGCTTGGAAATAAACGTCCACTAGATAGTGCGCACGTGCCGAACCCGTCTTTCCGCGCTCTCGGCCACTACGAAAGGCTCTCGCGCGCATCTGTGCAGCTTGATCTTCAGAAATGCTAGGGAAAATGTAGCTTGTGTGGACGCTACCGCACTACTTGATCAACAAAAGAGCTTCGCCACTGAAAAGCTATTTGATTCAGAAAACAGCGACGCTACCACCACGCTATTGAAAAATGTAGTTAAACTAGTAACGTCACTACTTGTAGTGATGCTACTGCCCAACACCGTACACTATATTGCCAAAAGTATTAGGACACCCCTCCAAATCACTGAGTTCAGGTGTTCAATCACTTCATGGCCACAGGTGTATAAATCAAGCACTAGGCATGCAGACGCTTCTACAAACATTTGTGAAAGAATGGGTCGCTCTCAGGAGCTCAGTGAACTCAAGCGTGGTACCGTGATAGGTTGCCACCTGTGCAATAAGTCCATTCCTGACATTTCCTCACTACTAAATATTCCACGCTCAACTGTTAGTGGGATTATAACAAAGTGGAAGCAATTGGGAACAACAGCAACTCAGCCATGAAGTGGTAGGCCAACTCCATATTAAACCCTACGGATTAAGAATGGGACGTCATTAAAGTTCATGTGCATGTAAAGGCAGGCGTCCCAAAACTTTTTTCAATATAGTGTATATTCCTGTAGTTTCTAATCTCTCTAGTCTCTCTCTCTCTCAGGTCACCACAGATCTGTTGACTCAGGGTGGGAAGGATATTGCGTTTGCCGACTACAGTCCGCTGTGGAAGAGCCACCGGCGTCTGGTTCACTCCTCCTTCACGCTGTTCGGCGAGGGATCCAGTAAACTGCAGACCATCGGTAAACACTGAAAGTCAACATTCAACTCTGGATATCTGAGTAATAGTTTTGTAAAATCTTGTGAAAACATGTCTAGATTTTACCCTTAATCCAAATATTTTGCGTGTAGAAAATTAAGATTTTGTGCATTATGACACTATATTTCTGACATGAAAACACATTTTCAGGCAAATGCTCATCACTGTAATGTCACATAACTTTATATTTGTGTTTTTGCCGATTATTCTCATTGCTGATAGTCAATGGTGTTACAGTAAAAAATGCTTTTTCAAAAATAAAAATGAAATCAGCATAAAGGCAGTATGAGAAATATTAGCATAATTTATAAACACTTCAGTATATAATGAATAATTGTTTTGCATTATAGTAATGAAAGAAAATGTATAATACAGTGTTTAATAAATTAAAAGTATAATAACGTATTAGCATTATGTTTAAACACTTTAGAATTAATAATCTTTTATATTACAGTATTTTTTTTTAAACTAGAATTTGAAATTTTTAAAATGTAAAATTTATGACACATTAAATGAAGTAGAAGTATTTCAGATTGTGGTTTAATTAAACTAGTGACATCATGATCATGTGACTTGTAATTTTCATGCTTCCATTGAGAAACACTACAAAGCTCTGAAAATCATTATGTCTATGGAAAATCCCCATAAAACATGGAAACTCAATGTGTGTGTGTGTGTGTGTGTGTGTGTGTATATACAGGGACGTGCAGAGAGTTCGCCAGGGGCTCAAATGTAAAAAATGGGCATAGCTATATATAGTGGTGTGTGGTGGTGTTTTAAAATGAGGAGGCAAAGTCCTGACATTTTTTATTTTATTTTATTTTTTACATATCAAATATAAATATATGTCCCTGTTACACTTCATTTTCCTGGTTAAATAAACATTAGAGAAAGAAAGACCAAATACAATTCCATTTTCTATTTTTACACTATGTAATGTTCTATTTATTAAATTTCATCAAATTAGTGTTTTTACACATTTTTACATTTATTCCAAAATAATAACTAAAAGCAGTAACAATTTAAACAATATATTTTATTTGTAAACTAATGTTTAGCTTAACATTAAGTCAACTTATTTACATCAAGCCCGGTAAACACTGAATGCTAAAGACAGAAACGAAGATGTATCTTTAATTTCCCCAAACTCAGTCATCATGTTTTCAGGCCATTTGACGTGACATAAAGCGGTGATATCCAAATGGCTTAGTTGTTTACTTACTTTTCAATTAGTCTTTAGGCCGATTCGAGAACGCGCACGAAATCAAGAGGCGGGATTTATCGCGTGAACCAATCATATCCCACCATAACCGATCATATCCAATCATAGCGCGACTTTGGCGGGTCTGTTAAAAGACAATGGACAGGCAACCTGCTGTAACTTCACCTGCGGGTGTCGCTGTTGGACACTGTTACTTTATTGAACGAGCAATTTTTACACTTTTTAATATCACTTTTTTAATATTTGCGTTTTGTTTTGTAGTATCGATTATTGGCTTATCCAGTTTTTTGAGGAGACACTGCCTCTCTTGCCTCCTTCTTGACAGCCTGCACTTCGCATAATAGCTTTGATTAATGATGAAAAAGGTTTTAAAAATCGCTTGTTTTCTCCTGCCGTCAAGCCGCAGGCATTCACTGAATGACCCATAAGACTCGCGAGCCTAGAGGTTCCCGACCGCTGCTGTAAGCAGACAGTTTGGTCATAATTATGAATATGATACTGATACAAACTTATTGTATTTTTTTTTAACAATGAGCAGAATAATTACAACAAAAAGAAAAAAATATAGAGGAGGCAGTGTCAGAATGAGCAGTCAAGCAATACACAAGCCACCCATAGCAACGCGTCATGGCAACGACATCTGACAGATACGTAAAAAAATAAACGCGATTTCCGACTTTTGAGCGCTTTGTTACTGTTTTATACACGTTGTCATATTAATTATAATTCAAATTCTGTATTATTGACCACAGTATTATTGATGATAATTGTTGAGAGGGGCACTTTTGATTAAGTTTGATAAAGGGCAGGGGCTCGAGCCCCCAAAGCCCTACCCTCTGCACGTGCCTGTATATATATATATATATATATATATATATATGTGTGTGTGTGTGTGTGTTTATGTATGTGTATATGTGTTTGAGTGTTTATGTTTGTGTGTGTGTTTTGAGTGTGTGTGTTTGTGTGTGTGTGTGTGTGTACCTGTTTGTGTATATACACCGATCAGGCATAACATTATGACCACTGACAGGTGAAGTGAATAACACTGATTATCTCTTCATCACGGCACCTGTTAGTGGGTGGGATATATTAGGCAGCAAGTGAACATTCCTCAAAGTTGATGTGTTAGAAGCAGGAAAAATGGGCAAGCGTAAGGATTTGAGCGAGTTTGACAAGGGCCAAATTGTGATGGCTAGACGACTGGGTCAGAGCATCTCCAAAACTGCAGCTCTTGTGGGGTGTTCCCGGTCTGCAGTGGTCAGTATCTATCAAAAGTGCTCCAAGGAAGGAACAGTGGTGAACCGGCGACAGGGTCATGGGCGGCCAAGGCTCATTGATGCACGTGGGGAGCGAAGGCTGGCCCGTGTGGTCCGATCAAACAGTTTCTGATAGAAAGGTGTCAGAATACATTCTTGGTGCCAGATACCACAGCACACCTTCAGGGGTCTAGTCCAGGGCTATTTTGGCAGCAAAAGGGGGACCAACACAATATTCGGAAGGTGGTCATAATGTTATGCCTGATCTGTGTATGTGTGTTTATGTGTATGTGTGTGTATTTGTGTGAGTGTGTGTGTGTGAGTGAGTGAATGTGTGTGTGTAAGAAAGTTTTGTGTGATGGGTAGGGTTAGTATAAGGGGAGAGAATATACAGTATAAAAACCATTACGTCTATGGAAACTCCCCACAAAGATAGTAAACCAGACGTGTGTGTGTGTGTGTGTTAGTTCTAGAGGCCGCAGACAGTCTGTGTGAGGAGCTCCAGTCCAGCAGGGGTCAGAGTTCAGATCTGAGTCCGGTTCTGATGCGCGCCGTCACTAACGTCGTCTGTAGGCTGGTGTTCAGTTCCTCGTACCAGCCGAACGATCCCGAGCTCCTGAAGGTCATGGACTATAACGACGGCATCGTGCAGACCATCGCCAGAGGAGGACTTGTCGACATCTTTCCCTGGCTGAGAGTCTGTCTTCAGTTTCACTACCAGAATCATCTTCAAAATCTTGTGTATTTGCACATTTATATATTTATCTTTATTTGATTTCTTCAGATTTTCCCCAACAAGGACCTGAAGAAGCTGAAGGAATGTGTTTCTGTGAGAGACCAACTCTTGCGCAAGAAACTACTGGAGCACAAGGTACACACACACACACACACACTTACTTACAGCCAGTGTTGGGGAAAGTTACTATGAAAAGTAATGCATTACATTACTTTTGCGTTACTTTTTCTCACCTGGGCTGGGCTTGCTTGTTTTTTTGTTTTGTTTTTTATGACAAAAAAGTTCTATTTTTGGGCAAATGTAAAGACCCTTTCACACCAAAATTGAAACAATAAGTTTTAGGCTGAAGGAAATGCAAATTTATGTGTGTACAGTAAAGGGCGCAACTCAAACAAACCTTTCAGCTGTGCTGCCATTCTGGATAATGGAAGAATAGGACACAGGAGGAAAAAATGTAGCACTTACTTAGGGCTGGGCGGTATATCGAGTTTGTACGATATATCGATATATTTTTTAAGAAACGATATGGATTGAGGCAATACCGTTTATATCGATATACAGTAGTTTGATACGAGCGCATTAGAAAAATAGTGTGCATAATCCAATTTGTCCTCAACATGACGCATACTTTATATTAAGGGCTTCAAAATAACTGGTAAGATATAGTTAACGCGTATAGTTTAAATCAGCAGACGCTCTGACAGATGCATGTGCTGACTGACAGACTCGCGCTGTTTAATGTGTTTGAGATGTGGTGCTTTCCTCAGTGCATAACTTACGTTTCACAGGTATATTCTCCATCTGTAAATGTTAGAAAGTCATGCAAATATGTCCATTTTACTGTCAGGAGAGGACGAGCCTTCTGCAATGTGAATCTCCGCTAAAATTCAGGCTTCCGTGAACGAGCGCCGCCGCGCGCATGCGCGACAAACAGACGGAGCGCAATAGAATAAGAGCGCAATAATTCTGACTAAAATATACATATTGCTAAAATATTTGTTGTTGGACCCACAAGTGTAATTTTATTAAAGTGACCATTATAATGGGGTAATAAAATGTAGGCTACTATAATGAGTCTGTGCTTTTGTTTTTGTTTTTATTTTCATTTTTAGTTTAGTGAATTTAAAAAATAACAATAATTTATTTACACATAATATATTGCATAGCCTACATTTATTACATTCGCTATATTTGTTTTCATAGCCTTCAATATCAACATTGTTTGTAGGACAACATTGGATATAGAATGTGGATGTGAAATATTTAATAAAAAAAAAAAAAAAAAAACGTATTTTTTTATCCAAATACAAAAACGTAGAAAATACAGAGATATATACCGTATCGCCATTTAACCAAAAAATACAGAGATGTGATTTTTTTTGGCCATATCGCCCAGCCCTACACTAATAATAACAAAAAATCCAAATTAATTTTTGCTTATGGTTTAACTGAATCACTGAAGGTCAGCAGCAAGACATTGGTCAATAAAGTGACATTAAATGCATACAAATGTTTGTTTAACATATTTAATTATTGGAGGTTTGCGTAATATTCTGAATTTGCATTTCACTGTTTATATTCATTTTGAGGAATACTGAATGTGTTTTTGTGTGAGTGAGATGAGTAAATGCTCACATTTAGTGTAGAACTAGAATAACCCTCATGTTCACACACGACGCCTCTGCACTTATGATTTTTCTCAACATTGGGACAGGAGACACGTCAGTCAATAAATGGGAAAACAAAGTAACTTGCGTTACTTATTTGAAAAAGTAACTCAGATATTCTGTTGTAAATTTAAAAAGTAATGCGTTACTTTACTAGTTACTTGAAAAAGTAATCTGATTATGTAACTCAAGTTACTTGTAATGCGTTACCCCCAACACTGCTTGCAGCGAAATCTTGAACGAAGTGTGTTAGAGTTCGTTTCTGAAGTTCGCTCCGGCTGGTAAACACCTCTGAGCTCCCATTGGTCAGTGGCGATGATGTAATAGGTGGGTGTGGCTCTGAGGCCCCGCCTTCATTGAGGTGTGAATCTTCTCCGGGTTCATTTCTTCTGTTCAGTCCGTCGAGGTCAGACGCGCGTAAAAGCATGAACACACTGGAGAGCCGCTTTACAGTAGAAAATGAAGTTTTAATTATAATTGAAAGTGAATATGACAGTTTTTTCATGTTTAATACTGTAAAGCAATCTAATGTATAAAGTGCTGTATAAATGAACATGACGGCATGAGTATATCGGGGCCTTTACATATAAATGTTTTGGTCATCTTCATGACCTTTGACCTCGCAGATGACCCTTACTCCTGGAGAGCCTCGAGACCTGCTGGACGCTCTTCTGATTGGTCAGATGAAAGGGTCAGGTGGGGAGGATGACATCACAGAGGATCATGTGCTCATGACGGCAGCGGAGGCGTTTGGAGCCGGAGTGGAGACGACATCCACCACACTACTGTGGACTATAGCACTCCTACTGCACCACCCACAGGTACACACACACACACACACACACACACACACACACACACACACACACACACACACACACACACTCACTCACTCACTCACTCACTCACTCACTCTTACACACACACACACTCGCTCACACTCATACTCACACACTCACACTCATACTCACACTCTCACACTCACACTCTCACACTCTCACTCACACACACACTCACTCACTCACACTCTCTCTCACACACACACACACACACACACACACACACACACACACACACACACACACACACACACACACACACTCTGTGCTGCAGGTGCAGGATCGTGTCCACGCTGAGCTGGACGAGTGTCTGGGACGGGACCGTCCGCCGTCTCTGAGTGACCGGTCCAGTCTGCCGTTCCTGGACGCCGTTCTTTGTGAAGTGATGCGCATCCGTCCCGTCAGCCCAATCCTCATCCCGCACGTTGCTATGCAGGACACCAGGTAACCATGGCAATACCAGAGTGAAACCTGCCGGTTACCATGGCAACGGAGAGAAATCATAATCAGAACATTAGATGCACGGTTTTGTCGTTGCTCGTGCAGTGAAACGTTTCACTGGTGTAAAACTTATGAAATGTTGGACGTTAGACTTTAGTAAGTAAAAGTCTTTTAGTATAATTGTAAAATGCCCCCCGTCCTTCAGTTTGCCCCCTATAATTTCATATGTCAGGCTTTACATGGTTCAAACTAAACATTGTGCTGCTACGTTATTAAGGAAACAAATACAGTGGCAGTGACGTACTGTATGTCATAGTGATGCTCACCATACAGAGAGCTGTTTGATATCCCATAATGCCTCTCTTCTGCAGTTTGGGGGGTCACGCAGTTCCTAAAGGAACCCGGGTTTTGGTGAACATGTGGGCGATCCATCATGACCCCAAACACTGGGACGAACCGGACCGATTTAGACCAGGTGAGAAAACTACAAGCTCAACCCGCCAAAATAAAAGAAGAAATTATGACAGAAATATATTACTGTTGTACTGTAAATGTACTACTTGAAGTAGTAGTAGTAATAATAATAATATTAAAACTTTATTTTTTTTAAGGAATATCATAGAGTTATTTTCTTCCATGTTTTAATTTAACCTCCATTGAGCAACACTTTGTTTGCCCCAAAATAAAAGGAATTGTTACTTTCATTTGGTTACATTTTAAAACGCATTAAATCATACATCCAGAAAACAGAATTTATGAAAAGAAAATGTTCTGTATAGGGCCCTGTTATTGTAAAAATAAGTATTAAATTGTTAATGTTTTATGATGACTAAAAATTAATTAAACCATTAAAACGGAATCCAAAATCATTTGGAATTTGGGAAAAAATAAAATGGATTTCATAGGGCCCTAAAATGTAATTTTGTATTATAATTTTTTTTATAAAATTTTGTTAAATTGTATATGTCTCATGATTTAAATTATTTAGCCATGCTTTTTGATTAATACAAATGTAACTATTAAACCCGGAATCCAGAAAAAAAACGGAATTTGGGAAAAATTAAATTAAATTTAAAAAAAATTGTATAGGGCCTTGTTATTGTAAAAATATTTAATAAAGTATTACATTGTTAATGTTTTATGATGACAAAAAATTTATTGAACCATTAAAACGGAATCCAAAAACATAAAAAAACGGAATTTGGGGGAAAAAACGGATTTCATAGGGCCCTAAAATGTATGTTTCCCCCCCCCCCCACATTTTTAATAATTAATGTCTCATGATTTCAATTATTTAGACATGATTTTTGATTAATACAAATTTAACTATTGAAACAGAAAACTTGGAATTTGGGGGGAAAAAAAAACAACAATCCCGAAATGGATTTAATAGGACCCTAAAATGATTTTTTCATTTAACTTTCAATAAATTGTTGTTAAATTGTATGAGTTTAGTGATTTCAATTAATTAGACATTTTTATTACTAAATTTAATGTAACCATTAAAACGGAATCCAGAAAAATAAAATAAAATGGAAAAATATATGTAAATGTATATTATGTGTGTGTCATGTGTAGCTGCAGATGTTTGTTAAACACTTCCCCAGAGCTGTTGGCTTGTGAACTCTTCACAGAGCGATTCCTCGACTCCTCGGGAAAAAGAGCGACTCCCGCCGGTTTTCTTCCGTTCGGCGCGGGTCCTCGCGTGTGTGTGGGTGAATCTCTGGCCAGAATCGAGCTGTTTCTGTTCGTCAGTCGCCTCCTGCAGCGCTTCGACTTCAGCGTGCCGCCGGGGGCTTCATCGCCAGACCTGCAGGGCCGGTTCGGCGTCGTGCTTCAGCCTCAGCGCTACACCGTGAGAGTCACCCCGCGACACTGACCTCGAGCGGCTGCTTCCTCGGGTAGACACCAGGTGGCGCTACTGAGTCAGTCATCGGTTAATCCACCCTGCGCATGGACTGCTTGCACTTGCTTCACTTTATTTAAAGGGGTAGTTGATTATGATTTCACTTTTTTAACTTTAGTGAGTGTGTAATGTTGCTGTTTGAGCATAAACAACATCTGCAAAGTTACGACGCTCAAAGTTCAAAGCAAAGGGAGATATTTTCTTTCACAGAAATCACTTTTTAGGGACTACAACAAACGGCTGGTAGGGACTACACGAGCTTCCTCCCGGGTTAGTGACATCACTAACCCTGGAATTTACATAAACCCCGCCCCTGAGAACATGCAGCAAAGGGGGTGAGATTATCATGACAGAATATGCTAATCAATGACTTGAAGATATTTAACTCATAAATTCACTAACCATTCAGAAACGTCCTGTCTCATTCTCCATGTTGTCACTTCTTCTTGAGTCTCTCCATCATTGTCCGACTCCGGTCTGAACACAAAAGACTGAACCGTTTCATTCAGTTTCTGTCTGCATGAGGTAATCAGAGCTGCTAACATGAGCTCTTGAAGCTCCGCCCCATGAGCAGCAGCTCATTTGCATTTAAAGGGACACACAAAAACATCACGTTTAGGGAATACTAATATTTTTTATGTTTTAAAAATTATTACAATAATGAAAATGGTTTTAGTGAGTTTATAATGTAATACTTTTCTCATAATGTAAAAATTATTAAAATTGAAAATTTTTACATTATTATGTGCAGTTTTTACATTTTGCACAGTTATTAGTTGCTATTTTTGGCCTACTGTATTTATATTTGAATTACCTACCTGTAAGAATAAACAGGCTCTCAGCTTGCACAGATGAAGGAATTTGAAGGTTACACAATGAACTATATTGTGGGAACTTTGCTAAATATGACAGGAAGCCACTATATACCCTGTATGTGTGTGTAAGACAGAAAACAGGACGGGATGCAGAGAGATGGGAGTATCCTTGCTAGAAAACATTGTTTTTCAAAACGTGTTATTCTCACTATATGTATTTTGATTCCTTACAAGGTAGCAGTTCTTCTATTGGATGAGAATCATATGGGATGATATTTCTTTGTTTGTGAATGTATATAAACCAATGCAGAGTATCTGACGGCACAGAGAAATAAAGAAATAATCCAAAACTACCTGTACACATACTACATATTTCAGTATAGTATGCTTGTATGGTTTTCCAAACATACCCTTGATCTCTCAAACACAATCTGTTTCTTCGAAAAATTTTACATTTTGGTTTTCTATCATTTTTGACTTCATCTTAATGGTACGGAATTTGGTGAAGGTTTTGACGCTTGCTGTGTGAACAAAAAAAAATCATGGACATGATTCGAAATGGTTAAATGGTCCTGAAAAAAATGGAGAACGAATTTTGTTGACCTAGTGGAAGCGTCTGGTACTGCGGCCAAACAAAATCTCACTGAAAGCTCATTTATTGAGATATCAACCTCAAATCTGGAATATATAAATTATATATATTTCATATAAAAATTAGTATTTTTGTGCATTTTAAACTTGTATAACTTTAAATTCACTTTTTAAAACTTTTTTTTAACATCAGCACTAATTTGCCAAGCGTCTTCTTTAAAAAAGAGAACAAACTTAAGTCTAACATTATCAAACTAAAATATACATTCATTTTATTGTCATTTTTGACCACCACGCGAGCAGCACCAGATGGTAAAAATGCTGTAATATAAGTGTATATATATATATATATACCGATCAGGCATAACATTATGACCTACTATTGTGTTGGTCCCCCTTTTGCTGCCAAAACAGCCCTGACCCGTCGAGGCATGGACTCCTCTAGACCCCTGAAGGTGTGCTGTGGTATCTGGCACCAAGATGTTAGCAGCAGATCCTTTAAGTCCTGTAAGTTGCGAGGTGGGGCCTCCATGGATCGGACTTGTTTGTTCAGCACATCCCACAGATGCTCGATTGGATTGAGATCTGGGGAATTTGGAGGTCAAGTCAACACCTCAAACTCGTTGTGCTCCTCAAACCATTCCTGAACCATTTTTGCTTTGTGGCAGGAGCATTATCCTGCTGAAAGAGCCACAGCCACCAGGGAATACCGTTTCCATGAAAGGGTGTACATGGTCTGCAACAATGCTTAGGTAGGTGGTACGTGTCAAAGTAACATCCACATGGATGGCAGGACCCAAGGTTTCCCAGCAGAACATTGCCCAAAGCATCACACTGCCTCCGCCGGCTTGCCTTCTTCCCATAGTGCATCCTGGTGCCATGTGTTCCCCAGGTAAGCCACGCACACGCACCCGGCCATCCACGTGATGTAAAAGAAAACGTGATTCATCAGACCAGGCCACCTTCTTCCATTGCTCCGTGGTCCAGTTCTGATGCTCACGTGCCACTGTTGGTGCTTTCGGCGGTGGACAGGGGTCAGCATGGGTACCCTGACTGGTCTGCGGCTATGCAGCCCCATACGCAACAAACTGCGATGCACTGTGTATTCTGACACCTTTCTATCAGAACCAGCATTAACTTCTTGAGCAATTTGAGCTACAGTAGCTCGTCTGTTTGATCGGACCACACGGGCCAGCCTTCGCTCCTCACGTGCATCAATGAGCCTTGGCCGCCCATGACCCTGTCGCCGGTTCACCACTGTTCCTTCCTTGGAGCACTTTTGATAGATACTGACCACTGCAGACCGGGAACACCCCACATGAGCTGCAGTTTTGGAGATGCTCTGACCCAGTCGTCTAGCCATCACAATTTGGCCCTTGTCAAACTCGCTCAAATCCTTACGCTTGCCCATTTTTCCTGCTAACACATCAACTTTGAGGACAAAATGTTCACTTGCTGCCTAATATATCCCACCCACTAACAGGTGCCGTGATGAAGAGATAATCAGAGTTATTCACTCATAATGTTATGCCTGATTGGTATATATATATATATATAGGGAAAAAACTGTATTTCACTTCTAAAATGTCTAACCATTTATATATGGAATAGGCGACTGGTGCAAAACGCAGGTGGAAGGTTTCTGTTATCTGTAGCAGGTTCCGTCTTGTTTTATAGAATGGATAAAATAAAACAGAGTGATGAATCCCATTTAATTTAATCAATCACAATTCATCAGTTCTCTATAAAGAACCAGTGATTCATAAAACACCATTTACAATCAGTCTCACTTACACACACACACACATTCACGCATTCACTGGGCAAACAGAGATTACAAAGACAGGCTGCTCATTGTGTGGTTTCAGTAAAGCGTTTAGTCTTTAAACGTTTGAATTACACCGTTCACAGCGCCGCACATAAACGTCAAACACACTCTATTGCTCACACTAGAGTGGGTCGTCATAGTAACGCCATGGTAACGCAACAGCGATGCTGGTAACACTGTCAATATTCTAAGATGGAACACAGAACCCCTCTGACAACATTAAACAGCAGCACACCAAACACTCCGAACAGCATGCTTAGAAAATAGAGATCGTTTCATATCGAGAGACAGCTTATATATTCATCTGAAGCTACTAGATTTATTCTTATAATTAGATCTATTTCCATATATATCTATGTATGATGGATTCAACAGCGGCACGCTGTCGGTCTTTAGGCTGAATGAATCTCACGAAACGTGTACATGTGAAATGTGAATTAAAAAGTCAGAATCATGTAACAGTAAAATGTATCATTTTATATATATATATATATATATATATATATATATTTAAAATACTCATAATACGTTTTAAATTTGAATCTGTATAAAATGTATATATATGTTTAAAAGTCAAATTATATATTTATATATATATATATGTGTGTGTGTGTGTGTGTGTATATATATATATATATACTGTATATTAGTGCTGTCAGATATATTAATCGCGATTAATCACATCTGTAACACAAAATTATAAATGTATATATCTGTGTGTGTGTATATATATATATATAGATATACTGTATATTAGTGCTGTCAAATCGATTAATTGCATCTAACATAAAAAGTTTTATAAATAAATGTGTGTGTGTGTGTGTGTACACTATATTAGTGCTGTCAAATCAATTAATCGCATCTAACATAAAAGTTTGTGTGTGTGTATATATATATATATACACACACACACACACATACTGTATATATTTATAACATTTTTATGTTAGATGCAATTAATTGATTTGACAGCACTAATATAGTGTACACACACACACACACACACACACACACACAAACATTTATTTATAAAACTTTTTATGTTAGATGCAATCGTGATTAATCGATTTGACAGCACTAAGTCATGATGTACATATGCTATACAATGTAAATATTATTTTTTCCACATTACAGTAACGGTTAAATGTGCTTAATTGTCATGATATTAATGCAAAAAATTGTTAAGGTCCTAAAAACGGGGCGTTTTCTTAATGCAAAATAAAATCATTTGATTTTGGCATGAAATCTTCGTGAGATTCACCCGCCTGCACGTTGTAAATGAACAATGAAGTTTCAATGTCTGACATAAAGACGTAAACAAATGCTGATAAAAAAAAACAATAAATGCAGAACCGAAGCAAAAGTCATGTCCTGAGGTGTCGTCTTTATTCTTTGTTGGTGGTTGCGATGCAGCATCTGTTTTGGCCAAGCTGGTGTTCTGGAGAAACGGTTCCTTCAGGTAGTGACGTCTTAATTCGAGAGCGCACACGTGTTCTGCATTACCCAGAGTTCCGTGGGGAAGGGCGTTTGTGTTCGTTGTCTTTTCACAACTGTCGGTGTTCTTTTTAAAACTAATGAGCAAAAGCAGAAGCCGGACTGTCAGAGAGAAAGTAGGAAAGAAGAGGAACATTTAAGGGTCCGTTCCGCTCGTCCAGTCAGAACATCGTCCACTCTTTAGGGAGTATCGCCTAGTGCAGCTGGTGCAGAGGAACGTTTTTACTACGAATGGCCAAAAATCAAACAAAACTAAGTGTTGCATTATAGGTTATAGTAAACATTTAATTTAAAAAAAAATCTAATATATATTCTCTGCATTTCAATGCAAAAATTGCTAAATTAGAAATGAAATTATACTTCAATTGTATGTTTTTTTCCCTCCATTGCATGATGGGCCAAATTAAAGGTCATCACGGGCCAACTTTGGTCTGATTTGGGCATCTCAGAGACTGAACGGTTAACAGAGACAGACACTACCGGTCAAAAGTGTGGAATAATTAAGATTTTTAAATGTCTTCTGCTCACAAAGGCTGCATTTATTTGCTCAAAAATGCAGTAAAAATTGTGAAATATTTTTACAAATTAAAATAGCAGTTTTCTATGTGAATATTTCTGTGATCAAAGTTGAATTTTCAGCATCATTACTCCAGTCTTCAGTGATTTGTTGCTATCTTGATGATATCAGTTGGTATCTTGCTATTCCAAAATGTACAGTAGTGTGTGACCCTAAGACCAAAGATTTAATGTCTTCTAACATCAGTTTGTACAGTTGCTCTCACAGAGCGTCACTGACTTTAAGATCTGCGTTAAGGTCAGTCGGTTTCCATTGCAATGACGACCGCGTCAGTGGGCGGAGCCACCGAGGAGACAGGCCACGCCTCTTTCCCGCCCCCATCGTCTGGCAGCTGTCTGGCTCTGGCCGAACAGTCAGGACTATCATGAAGAGTGTCATCCGTCCCAATGGCCGACTCTGCCGGTAAGTGTCCTTCTTCTTCCTCCTCGTCATCCTCTTCTTCACGTTCCACCCGGCAGCGGCAGACCTCGATGCCAGAGTCGCCAGTCAGCCGCCGCTGCTGGAAGTGCATTTGATCCACGTCCAGGTCGCTCACGGCGGAGTCACGGCGTTCGGGTTCAACGCCGGGAGAGAAGAGGGCTGGCCTGGGCGGAGACTGAGGGGGCGGAGCTACAGGCTCCTCCCTCTGCGGCTCGGGACGAACACCAAGTGGGTCAGAGATTGAGAAGAGGTGCAGAGACGAAGAGGACGAGCTCGAAACGCTGGCGGGATGACAAAGGCTGGTGATATTCTTCGACGTCGGGCTGTTAGTATTGTTTGCGTCACATATATTGTTAGTACTAATGGGTTGGGATGCGTCTACTATTTCAGTAACATTTTCTGTGCTGCTAGTGTTGAGGTTCTTCGCCGGTTTGTTGTTCCCATTGCAATCCAAGGGGGCGGAGCATGAAAGCTCCACCTCCACGACCTCGAGCGATGGCGATTGGCCACTTTCACTGAGTGGAGCGTTGTGCATAACTGCGGTGTGGGCGTGGCCAGGCTCGCTGAGGGAGGGCGTGGAGGCGTGGCTCGTATCGGTCTCATCCGTGAGTTGGGCGGAAGAGGGGGAGGAGCTACAGGGCGATGACGGACAGCAGGAGTCACACGAGCAGCTGGTGTAGTTGTCAGAGCTCTGTGATGAAAGCATGTGACTCGGGCCGGGGTGGGCGGAGCCTCGTGGGTAGGCAACGGAGCTGTAGGGGGGGGGCGGGGTGCTGGGCTGGGCTGCTACTTCCTCATAGGACGGCAGTTTGAGTGAGGCAAGGAAACCTGCCAATGAGAACTCAAGATTAGTTTAAATGTAACTTTGTGCATGACTCTAACTGTAGATTGGGATGTAATTTGTGTTTCTCCAAATATTCAGAACATTTTTGCTAGAGGAATGCACAAAAATAAATAGAGGGTCATTTATTTTGTGATTTTTATATTGTGTTCTGCACTATTCTGTTACTACTTGCATTGTGTATTATAAATATGAATTATGAATTGCTTTTGTTTAGCTAAATGCATTAATGTAATTATTTGATGTCTTACGATATCGCTGATATCTTAACCTACATTTAGATTTCTGGGAAAATATATAAGGCACTTGTTTTATATAAGTATAACTTTTTGTTATTATTTATTTATCTTTCTCCTCTGCATTTCAGAAAATCTTGGTCACTCATTTCTTTAGCTTACTAATGTAGTTTATGCTAAACCCGGCATTGTGCACTTGAATATTTGATAAATATTTATGAATGAGTATATGGTTTTATAATACTTTGCTTGTGATATTCCTCATTTGTAAGTCGCTTTGGATAAAAGTATCTCTTGGATGAATAAATGTAAATAAGCCCTTATAGGCTTTTTTCTCACGAGTGCTGTTTTTGTCCTGAATAGTGCAAATGTGATACTGATTTTATATACAACAGTTCAATAAATAAACAGTTAATATTGTGTTATATTTTAGACACAATATCGTCTGTTTCCAACAAAAATATTACCTATAAAGCCAGATCAGACGTGTTGTGCGTCTCCGAGCAACACACTGTGTGTTTCGTTTCTGAATGAATCTGTATTTTGAGCGAATCAATCAGGTGAATCAATGATTCAATGACTCATTCATAAAGAGAGCCATTTACTTCATTCCTGAATGAATCAGCCGTTTGAACGAATCGAATGAATGAACGATTCAATGACTCACTCGTTTAGACATTTAACGTCACCTACTGGCAGTTTTAGTTTCTTATTTAGAGTGTTACTTCATATTATGGGGATAGTTTGCCCAAAAATTCTGTTTATTTACATCAACTCACCGTCATGTTGTTTCAAACCTGTATGACTTTCTTTTCTTTTGTGAAACATAAAATAAGATATGTAAATATATCTAAATACCAGTTCAGATGCAGCTTCTGAAAAAAAATCATGGCTGTTGTAGCCTAAAAGTGTGTAATAAATTTCTTTCTAAAGCTACTTTTTGTAATGTCTATTTGACTTTTCTCATTTAACACAATAATGATCTTTTGGGGCCAGTTGTTCAAAACATTTAATCTGGATCAGAATGATCTGGATTTGGAAATCCCATGTTTTGCTATCCAGGATCAGGTGATCCATTTTAATTTTGTGTCGGTTTTTCAAAAGCAAAATTGGATTGGACAATCCTGATCTAGATACACACTTTTTCAGATTGCCAAATCTGGATTACTAGTGCTCTACGGAGCCCCTAAAGGGACATGAAAATATGAGATGGGGAAATATTTCAATGCTTTTGCGTTCTCTCAGAAAAGTTTTGTATAGCGTTCACCCGAGAATCTTTGCGTTCGCTTTTTGAACTTTTGACTGGTTCATCTCTTATGATTGTGCCAATGTAGATAAAAAACACTTTAAATTAAATATAATATTTTTGTTTAATATTTACAGCTGTTCTGGGAATATTTTATGGCGTCAAAATCTCATTTTTTTACCTTACTGTAGGCTACTGTGGCTACTTCTAATTTATTACTTTAACAGTTAAACTAATCAAGAGCAAAAAAAAAAACAAAATGTGTGTGTGTATTACATGATACAAATGTTCTATTTTTTGACCAGTTTTAAAGTTTTATTACATTTTTGTTCCTGAAATCCACCCTTCTGGGATCAGGATAATCCTGATTTTTTGGGGATCAGACGTATCTTACTAAAAAGTTTTGCACAACACAAACTGATGATTTGATCCGGATCAAAACCAAGATTGGATTTTGTGATCTAATCTGATTTCAGAATCCCTTTTTTCTTTTCAAGATTTGATCCAATCCGATAGCCGAAATCCGATCAGATTACTTTTGAACAACTGACCCTTGGGGGTAATTTCTCAGCCAAATTTGATGTGCGATTATTTTGCGATTAATTAGATTAAAAATTGTAATCGCTTGACAGCCCTACTAATTAGATAATGCCTCATTTGTATATTTAAACTTAAATTTATTTAAACTTGTAATACAATACAATTGTCTTAATTTATTGTGATTAATTAAATAGGGAATTATGGTGATTTCCGTTTGTTAAAATTCGAAACTTTTTAATGAAGATAAAAGTAAGTAGAGTGCAAATTTAAGCCTGAGATTTTCAAATACAGAGCAAATCATTCACAAAAATCTTATAATTTGCATCCAAGAGTGAATTTTTTTAGAATATTCTTTGCGAGCGTGAGTTAGGAGCGATTCTTACTGAGGTCAAACATGGAGGAAGGGTAACTGCACGCTCCATGATAGGCCATGAGGTTGATCTCCCTCTGTCTCTGCTGCTGCTGGACGCGCTGCTTCGCCTGACGGTGACGATACGCACAGCAACAGCTGAACAGGATGAGCACACTCCACAGCAGCCAAAACCCTGAAACACAAGCAAGAACACATGAGGAAGAAAGACCTCACTAGCTGTGCTTTCATCCAATGTTGCGAATTTAACTTATTCGCAAAGTTGGAATATTGCATAAAACAGTTGCATCCCATGTGTACAAGAGAACAAAATCTTCACTTCCTGGGAAATAAAATATCATAAATGACGAAACGCAATAAACGCTGTCATGTTCTCTTGCGTTGTGATGCTGGTGTTTGGGAACGCAGTCGTGTGAGACGCTTCTGGAGGAATTAAACCAAATCATTCTGATCACAGACTTTGACTCAGGCGTTTCAGAGCCACCAAACCAACATTTGAGATGCTGCGACGCCATTGGTCCGCTGGGGAGTCCAGTTATCCAATCACAGCCTCTGCTGAGTTTGTTGTTGCGCATTTTCGGTAAATGCGTTTCCATCGTAGTTTATGTGTATGTCTTCTTATTGGATAAAACTATTATTCACCTTAATTGAGTGCATAAGATTTTTATGTGCATTTTTAGAATTTATGTGCATTTGCCGTTTTCATCCAGCATTTTTTAATGCAATATCCCAAAATTTGCATAAAAATTGGTGGATGGAAACATATTTATTTATGCAGAATGCTAATCATTTATTCAGTCAAGATATATCGTCACACAAACCTGAAGATACTCTGTGGTGTTTTTTGCACGTACTGTAGACGGTGTTTGGCTTTTCTAAATGCTGAATCTACTGATGTTTTTGAAAACAGACTTAAGATTTATTTTCATTGTCTTTGAATAGGTTTGTCATTTTTGTTGTGATGATTTTTAGTATGGTCTTTCATTTTGTTTTATGTCATTTTCTCTGTACAGCACTACCTTTGAAAGTGCTTTAACTCGACTCAGACTTTGTTTATAATCAGATGCTTTCTTTTAAAGCTGCTTGAAACCAACAATTGTTGATTGACAAGTGAGTAGGCGGTCCTGATAAAGTCACATCGTCATTTACACATGATTGTGGACTTATAAAGATGATGGAATCTATTGTATTGTATGAGTAATCAGTCAGCATTTCTAACCAGTATTTTATTTTTTAATTTTTTATTTATTTATTTTTATTTATTTATATTTTATTTATGTGTTTAGACACTGCAGGCAAAACCATTGTTCTTTCATGCACTAGCATTTTGACCTTTTTTTGCTTCTATAACAGGTCTTCTTTCAGAGTAAAACAGAGGAAAACATCATAAATGCACATTTAACATTTATTTTATTGCACTTGATCTATTAGCATCTGTAGATTTTGATTATGATACATATCTTTAAAGAGTTTTTCCTCCACTTCAGCAGCACTTATACACACCAAAACTTACAGATTTATTCCTGTCTATATTCTGAAGGTTTCTACTGAGGAGTTTGTTCATATTTCATTCACACTGATTTATATAATATTTTATTCCTAAAAATGTGTTTTTTCTGTCTGTTTCACAGTATTTTCTGATTTATGGAGTGATAAAAAGAGAAATCCAAAATCCCCTCACTAAAAACCTTTAACTCTAATATGTCAACAAAATCAAACAAGAACTTTGATCCTGGCTTTATCCAATGTTCAGATTAATCTCTGGAAATGTATGCAAATTAGTGCATATTTAATTAGATAATGCCTAATTTGCTTACAAACCCGATTCCAAAAAAGTTGGGACACTGTACAAATTGTGAATAAAAAAGGAATGCAATAATTTACAAATCTCATAAACTTATATTTTATTCACAATAGAATATAGATAACATATCAAATGTTGAAAGTGAGACATTTTGAAATGTCATGCCAAATATTGGCTCATTTTGGATTTCATGAGAGCTACACATTCCAAAAAAGTTGGGACAGGTAGCAATAAGAGGCCGGAAAAGTTAAATGTACATATAAGGAACAGCTGGAGGACCAATTTGCAACTTATTAGGTCAATTGGCAACATGATTGGGTATAAAAAGAGCCTCTCAGAGTGGCAGTGTCTCTCAGAAGTCAAGATGGGCAGAGGATCACCAATTCCCCCAATGCTGCGGCGAAAAATAGTGGAGCAATATCAGAAAGGAGTTTCTCAGAGAAAAATTGCAAAGAGTTTGAAGTTATCATCATCTACAGTGCATAATATAATCCAAAGATTCAGAGAATCTGGAACAATCTCTGTGCGTAAGGGTCAAGGCCGGAAAACCATACTGGATGCCCGTGATCTTCGGGCCCTTAGACGGCACTGCATCACATACAGGAATGCTACTGTAATGGAAATCACAACATGGGCTCAGGAATACTTCCAGAAAACATTGTCGGTGAACACAATCCACCGTGCCATTCGCCGTTGCCGGCTAAAACTCTATAGGTCAAAAAAGAAGCCATATCTAAACATGATCCAGAAGCGCAGGCGTTTTCTCTGGGCCAAGGCTCATTTAAAATGGACTGTGGCAAAGTGGAAAACTGTTCTGTGGTCAGACGAATCAAAATTTGAAGTTCTTTTTGGAAAACTGGGACGCCATGTCATCCGGACTAAAGAGGACAAGGACAACCCAAGTTGTTATCAGCGCTCAGTTCAGAAGCCTGCATCTCTGATGGTATGCGGTTGCATGAGTGCGTGTGGCATGGGCAGCTTACACATCTGGAAAGGCACCATCAATGCTGAAAGGTATATCCAAGTTCTAGAACAACATATGCTCCCATCCAGACGTCGTCTCTTTCAGGGAAGACCTTGCATTTTCCAACATGACAATGCCAGACCACATACTGCATCAATTACAACATCATGGCTGCGTAGAAGGATCCGGGTACTGAAATGGCCAGCCTGCAGTCCAGATCTTTCACCCATAGAAAACATTTGGCGCATCATAAAGAGGAAGATGCGACAAAGCAGACCTAAGACAGTTGAGCAACTAGAAGCCTGTATTAGACAAGAATGGGACAACATTCCTATTCCTAAACTTGAGCAACTTGTCTCCTCAGTCCCCAGACGTTTGCAGACTGTTATAAAAAGAAGAGGGGATGCCACACAGTGGTAAACATGGCCTTGTCCCAACTTTTTTTGAGATGTGTTGATGCCATGAAATTTAAAATCAACTTATTTTTCCCTTAAAATGATACATTTTCTCAGTTTAAACATTTGATATGTCATCTATGTTGTATTCTGAATAAAATATTGAAATTTGAAACTTCCACATCATTGCATTCTGTTTTTATTCACAATTTGTACAGTGTCCCAACTTTTTTGGAATCGGGTTTGTATTTAAATGTAACATTTCAGAAAATAATACAAAACTTGTCTTATTGTACTGTAATTAATCAACTGGGTAAGTATGGTGATGTATATATTAGTTTAAATTTTTACCCTGTTTTTCACCCTATTCTTACCAGGAACATTTCACCCAAAAATTCATCAACGTGCAAGATTCAAAGAAAGAAAGTCAGATGGGTTTGGAACGACATGAGTGAGTAAATTATATCATTTGCATTTTTAATTTAGTTTACAGGGAACATTCTCAAAGTTTCGAACAAACGCTCTTCCAGGAACGTTCATTCAGAGATATCTGGCCTTTAATAATGTTCTCAAAAAATCAAAAACATTATTTATACATCATTTACAGATTATTTTCTGAAACGTTTTAATTGGATGTTCGCCAAATATTTTTAAATGTTAGTACTTGTCTAGTGTATTGTAATGAGTAATCAGTTGTGCAGTCTGCATTTCTAACCAGTATTTTAACAGTGTTTGTATATTTAGGGCAAGACAGACAAAACCTTTGTTCTTTCATGCACTAGTAATTTTGGCTTATTTTGCTTCTATTTCGCTATTTTGCTTCAGCTTTTTCCTCCACTTCAGCAGCACTTACATACACCAAAACTTAGAGTTTTATTCCTGACTATATTCTGAAGGTTTCTACTGAGGGGTTTGTTCATATATCATTCACACTGATTTATATAATATTTTATTCCTAAAAATGTGTTTTTTCTCGTCTGTTTCACAGTATTTTCTGATTTATGCAGTGATAAAAAGAGAAATCCAAAATCCCCTCACTAAAAACCTTTAACTCTAATATGTCAACAAAATCAAACAAGAACTTTAAATCTGACTTTATCCAATGTTCAGATTAATCTCTGGAAATGTATGCAAATTAGTGCATACTTAATTAGATAATGCCTCATTTGCTTATTTAAACGTAACATTTCAGAAAATAATACAAAACTTGTCTTATTGTACTGTAATTAATCAACTGGGTAAGTATGGTGATATATATTAGTAAAAAAATTGACCCTATTTTTCACCCTATTCTCCTTACCAGGAACATTTCACCCAAAAATTCATCAACGTGCAAGATTCAAAGAAAGTCAGACGGGTTTGAAACGACATGAGGGTAAGTAAATTACATCATTTGCATTTTTAATTTAGTTTACAGGGAACATTCTCAAAGTTTCGAGCAAACGCTCTTCCAGGAACGTTCATTCAGAGATATCTGGCCTTTAATAATGTTCTCAAAACAGCACAAAAACATTATTCATACATCATTTACAAAATGTTTTTCTGAAAAGTTGGATGTTTGTCTAATATTTTTTTAAATGTTTCTACTTGTTTCAGAATGTTCAGAGAACATTCAAAAGTAACATTCCCATAATGTTTGAACAATGATAAAATAGAATGTTCAATAAACATTCTTGCAGTAACCTTCATTAAGAGTTATCTGGTTTTTAATAATGCTCTCAAAATGTTAGCACAAAACAATATTTACACATTATTCATGGAGCATTTTTTCTGCAACGTTTTAGTTGGATGTTCATCTAACATTTTTAAATGTTACTACTTTTCAAACATTCAAAAGTAACGCTCCCAGCATGATAATTTATGTTCCCTTAATATTTGCATGACCAATAATTTTTTTTTAAACTTTAAAAAACTGGACGTTCAGAGAACATTTGGAAATAACGTAGTCCCCCTGCAGTCAATAATTTTATCCCTTAAAACTCATCTTTTATCACCAAAATGACATATTTAGAATTTTTTTTCCTGTGAAAACATTTCTTCATGCCTTAAAATAGCTTGAATGTAACGCTATACCCTTGCTTCATTTAGTATACACGCAAAAATGAATATGCAAATGAGCCCTGCCTCCACTCACTCACACCAGCTCAGAGATCCACTCGCTCAACTTTACTGTAGTAAACGCTGCACGATGGCAAGTGGAAATACTGGTTTAATTCAGCCATATATGAAACTGATTCAGAACAAGAAGAGGAAGAGCGAGTTATACAGGCTCGTATACAAGTCGATGTATCAGAATGGTAATGCGTTTTATGTATCGCTCTCTACAACGTTGGACACATAATGGTAATTAATATGATTAGCCTTCGGCTTTATGTAATCAAACAGCTAATAATGTGTTGCTAATGTCACACAAACCATGTCCCGTTCGCCATCTTAGAGTCAGACAGCTGCCTTCTAAAAATCAGCATCCTTAGAAACGCTTTGAACAACTTTGACATATAGTTCATCATAACATCATAATATACATCATATACATAATTCACCGGCAATATTTCTAAATGTACCTGATTTTTCATATCAACAGAAAAATATACCAGGATAACATGCTTCTCTTGAGACTCCACTGCTTCACAGCAGTTAATGATATGCTAAAGCCCTGCCCCCTCGTGACTTGATTGGTTACAACATGTTTGTGATGTCAGAAACACCAGCCATTTCAAACCACGTTTTTTTTCACTGCAGAGAAAATACTCAGCAATGGCGTTGACTTATGAATCTGCACATGGTTTGTCTTAAAGCATATTAAAAACATCACATAGACATATAAACATTAAAACCTTGATTTTTACCACAGGTTAACAAAATGTTCTGTTTGTGTTAGCTGGGTAGTAATTGTGTATGTATGCTGAGCAAACAGATGGACTCACACCACAGCTCATAGTAGTAGGTGCAGCAGCCCGTCTCCTGGCAGCAGTGGCCGGTCTGGCACAGGTAGCCGCTGGCGCTGTTAGTGCCGGGACAGTAGCGCGGGCTGCCCAGGAGAGGCAGCGTCCCTGAACTGTGGTACTCCATACCCTGCAGCAGGGCGTGGCGCCACCGAAACACTCGCTCCTCCCTTTCCTCCAGAACTGCTGCTATGGAGCCCTCAGAGTCTTTCAA
Source organism: Coreius guichenoti (assembly GCA_039654105.1). Classification (NCBI taxonomy): domain Eukaryota; kingdom Metazoa; phylum Chordata; class Actinopteri; order Cypriniformes; family Gobionidae; genus Coreius; species Coreius guichenoti. Next base: position 1,225,798 of record CM077178.1, on the reverse strand, counting down.
GAACACGTCAAAAGAGAGAACGACACTTTAAAGAAGTGCACAGAAAGCACGATCTTTGGAAAACATGAAATCATCAGTGCATGTTATTGTAAACAAAAACACGTTTTCATGATCTTTCATCAAAACACTTCTTTCATCAGTTGAGAACTTATAAGTCCCATACTATATTTTCTCATTTAATATAGTTTCATTTCATAGAAACTTTAACAGAAATACATTACAGGGATTTTCTAAAATTTCAGCTGTGAAAATTACACTGTAGTGTAGTACAGGCACAAAAATATGAACAAACGTTCAGTAATGTTTATACAATGTCCATTCAAAGTTAAAGTGTCTGGTCTTTAATAATGTTCTCACAATAACATAACATTTTTTAAATGTTACTTCTTGTAATGTTCAGAAAAACGTTCCCATAATGTTTGCAAAATGATAAAATGGAATGATCATTTTTTCACTAACATTAATAGAATATCCATTCAAAGGTTAAAAACGTTATTTATATATCATTCATTGAACTTATTTTTCGGGAACGTTTTAGTTACGTCTAACTTTTTTAAAGGATGTTACTTGTTTCAGAACGTTCAGAAAAAATTCAAATTCTCATAACGTTTGCAAAATGGAATGTTCATATAACCAATAAAAAAATGTTTAAAAACTGCAGAATGATTGAAAGATGGTCATGTGAAACTAAATTAATCGCCAGTTGCTTTTGGACATTATGAGAGGACTTGTATTATGGACATAAACAAATCCATATCACACACACACACACACGTGTTGTAAGTGCCTTTACCTGGTGAAGGACACAGGTGTCCATATATGCTGTCAGGATCATCTACAAATCAGAAGAAAAACCATAATCAACCATTGCTGAATTTTTTTTTTTTTTACTCTGAACTCTGATCTTATAAGCGCAAATATTAGCCTATTTCAAAACGTGTGCAATAGAGATGCATGCGTGTATGTCGTATTATGTGTGTAATATATGTTCTTCAGAAAGCTGCTACTGGGAGCAGAATGAGGCCGAATATAAATGTTATTCTGCACGTGCATGTGTGCAATCAAACTTTAAACATTAAAGCAACAAATGTTTCTGTTTGCAAACGGAAAAGATTACACAGGCCCAAGCAGATGCAGAAGCGTAACAGAATACATGCGAGCATTGAGCTTTAGTTCAGTGATGCTTTATGCACCTGCAGCAATAATAATCACACAACCGTATCGATGATATGAATGCACCAACCGTACTGAAGGCGATGAGTGATCAGTGATGCTTGATGTCCGAGAGCGCTTGTGTTATTGTAGCAAACGGCCTGGAACGACAGTCGCTTTGCGCTCTGATTCGCTCATTTTTTCGGATTCTGCACCGACTGTCTCTCTCCATCCGCCATTTCCACCCGGAGCTTCAGCCGTCACATCACAAACGACAAACGAGTGTACCGGGATATTTTAACGACAAAACGCACAGCACGCAAAAACATGCACTACTTACGTATATGTTACGCTTAAATGTAAAATCTCATTTTTACAACAGACGGCGCGAGGCTGCAGACATATAATGTCAGGAACGTTCATCGGATCTGATGCTGATTGGCTCGAGGCTGCAGGATGCAGACCAATCAGAGCAGACGTAGGTTTCTCCTAGCAACAGCTGGTAAGATGGTAAGACAGCATCCACAACGACTGAGAGGAATCAGCATCAGATTCTGTATGTGAACATATCAGTAGTGAAAATGCGATCATGTTAAAATCCTGGTTCAGTTTCGTGTAATGCTGTGACAGACGTGAACGTGCATCAGAACCATGGCTAACGTTCTGGCAAGGTTCTATGAACAAACATTATTTTTGTAAAGTTAATAGAATGTTCGTTCAGTTATCTGGTATTTACGGAGCCCCTAAAGGGACATGGTGAAGGAAAAAAATATTTGTCAAGGCCGAGAGTTTGCTCGCAAAGAGCTCAACCGTTTTGCAAAAGAACGCAAAGTTTCTAGGGGGAATGCAAAACATTTGCGAGAGAACGCAAAAGCATTGACTTTGACATTGTTATTATTTTTCCTCCCATCTCATATCCACCCCCCCCCCCCCACCCCCACCATGTCCCTTTAGGGGACCCGTAGGTATTTAATAAGTTCTTCAAACGTTTTATATGTAAACCATGGAACGTTTTTTTCCTTAAATGTTTTAATTGGAAGTTGGAATATTGCTTGTTTCAGAACGTTCAGAAAAACATTCAAAAGTAACGTTCCAATAATGTTTGAAGAATGATAAAATGGAACGTTCCCTTAACATTGGCATAACAAAATATGATTTGAACGCTTTCATAACTTAATGGGAATGTTAGCAAAATGTTCTTTGAACGTATTTTTGTTAGGTGAGTCTGTTTTTGCATCTTTATCATTATCTTTGAGAGCATGTAATTTTGTCTTACATGATGTTGGCCACTAGAGGGACTCATACAGACCTGAGTTAATTACACTTATTTGAGTTCTGTGAAATCAGTGTGTTGATTCAGTGTAGAACAAACAGTTTATGTGGTAGTATATTATTTCAATAAAGATACATGAACAAAATTAATGGCCCAACTCGTGAGTTGTTCTAGTCTGATTATGAAGAATGTACAGCAGAACTTCTCAGGAAGTGGTGACTGTGGCGTAAAGAGAAATAGCTTGAACACTTCTCTCTTTCTCCCAGCTGTCCATCAGAGCGAGTGAACGGAGAGGAAGATGAGACCGAGAGTAATGGCTGTGCTACAGAATTCAGATGTGATGTGCTTGAGTGTTTTTCTGCTCTGCGCTGGACTTCACTTCACAACAGGTGCGTCTGGACAACAATATGAGTGAGTTTAGGCATTTATGATCAGTCGAGGAAACACATCCTACTTCAGTCTATAACACTGTTCTCTATGTGAATATATATAGTAAAGTGTGATTTATTCCTGTGATCAAAGCTGAATTTATCATCATTACTCCAGTCTTCAGTGTCACATGATCCTTCACAAATCATTCTAATATGAGGATTTGATGCTCAACAAACATTTATGATGATTATCAATGTTGAAAACAGTTCATATTTTTGAGGAAACTGTGATACATTTCACTTTTCAGGATTCTTTGATGAATAGAAGGTTCAAAAGAACAGCATTTATTTGAAATAGAATCTTTTGTAACATTATAAATGCCTTTACTGTCACTTTTGAACAATTGTATGCATCCTTGCTGAATAAAAGTATCAATTTCTTTCATATAAACCTGACCTTAAGCAGAAGACGAGATTTGAGATAAAGTCAGTTGGTGCGTCATCACCACTGTTTTGAGTCGACTAGTGAGATTCTTTTTTGCATTTAAGATTTGTCTAACTATGAATCCAATTTTGGCAACTATTCCCACTTGGTCGATGAACTGTATTAAAGTTGTTTAACAGTTTAAGCATAAGCTTACTTAATTTTGATACATTTTTCAGAAAACAAGACTTAAAAGGGGCCATGGACTGCATTGTTTTATAATGTTTCCTTGGGTGCACATAACGTTAGTATGATTTTTACATCAAAAACTGTCATCATTTAGAAATAAAAGGCATTTTTCCTACCGTGATTTTAGCCTCCGATTTGAACGCTCTGTTTGAAGGGGCGTGTCTGCTGTGAGATTTCAGTGTAAACGCCCACTGCTGTGATTGGCTGCTGTGAGATTTCAGTGTAAACGCCCACTGCTGTGATTGGATACTGTGAGACCAGTCTAAACGCCCACTGCTGTGATTGGATACTGTGAGACCAGTCTAAACGCCCACTGCTGTGATTGGCTGCTGTGAGACCAGTCTAAACGCCCCCACTGCTGTGATTGGCTGCTGTGAGACCAGTCTAAACACCCACTGCTGTGATTGGCTGTTGTGAGACCAGTGCAAACGCCCACTGCTGTGATTGGTTGCTGTGAGACCAGTGTAAACACCCACTGCTGTGATTGGCTGCTGTGAGACCAGTCTTAACGCCCCCACTGCTGTGATTGGCTGCTGTGAGACCAGTCTAAACGCCCCCACTGCTGTGATTGGCTGCTGTGAGACCAGTCTAAACACCCACTGCTGTGATTGGCTGCTGTGAGACTTCAGTGTAAACGCCCACTGTTGTGATTGGCTGCTGTGAGACCAGTGTAAACGCCCACTGCTGTGATTGGCTGACATCTTTGCATATGAAATAACTAGCATTACATGTTTAACTCTCTTGAAAACTTTTAGCACATTTTTACTATTACAGCTCTCAAGGTTAACTCATCGTGAAGTGTTGATTATAGCATTATATTTAGATTTGCATGATCTAATGCTGTGATCTCGTCACTGTAACTCGGTTTCTGCACACTAACGAATGCTTTAATCATAACTAACAGTGCAAACACAATGTAAGAGATTTGTTGATTATGACGGGAGTTTTGGCGCGAGTCCAGAACTCAGTCACTGATAAACTCGCGCTGTTTGATTGACAGCTCCAGCGATTGTAAAGGGAGCGTTCTTTGATCGCTTTTTATATATAATTTAATCACAGTTTAAATAACAGATTATTTTTATCCTACTAAGAGAAACAATGTGAAGTTGAGCGTTTAGTCACTGGTTTGATTTACTGACACACAGACAAAGAGCATCTGACTGTACATGAATCATTACATATCAGAAATCACTGGTCTCAGATCAGGCATTAGAATTAACACGGTTACTCACATGTTGTGGCATTACTGTCGAGTTCATATCGTAAAATTCTAATCGCAAAGCCTGCACCGAAATTGCGACTGATTTACCAAAGAATCCACAGTGAAATGTACTGAATATAAATAAATAATGCTCAACTGAGACATTCAACATTGTTGAAAATAAATAAGCACATTCCTAGCACTAGGATCCTTTGGAAGGTAATGTTATTTTTAGTCTGTTCGTCTCTCCTCATCATCTCACTAACACGCCAGTGGGCGGGGCCAAAGTTGCGATGATGAAGTAGGCGTTGATGATCTTCTGCAGAGGTGGTCTTTCACCTGTCATAGGCACATTCCACAACGAGTCGTTCTCTGGGCTTGATTACAATAAAAACTTGGACTAACAGTTTTCTGTGTTTGTTTAGGCTGCACAGAAGAGTTTTCATACGTCAGCTGTTCTCCAGGAGAGTCTGTGCTGCTGCGCTGCCGGGATGAAAACTCACGGGATAAACACATCCAGTGGTGGAACTCAGACTTTGAAGAACCACGAAACTCAGTGGACGTCATTAAGGATCAGCGATATAAAGACAGAGTTCAGATTCACAGGAATCTCTCACTGTCCATCACTCCTCTGACTGTAGATGACTCAGGATCGTATTGGTGTAATTCCGCAAAGCGTGTTTATCTAATCGTTGAAGGTGAGAAATGCTTGTTTTATTTTAATAATAATACACGCAGACCAACCATAAACCACATGCCTGTTACCTCTGGAATCGTTCACATGCCAGTGTGTTTCCATTTCTTTTCTTGTAATAAAGATATTGTATATGTATTTATGAGTTTAACGCACATGAACATCACCACAGTGTTATAATTATGAATGGGAAACTGGATTTTCTCTGAACAAAGTTGCCAAGTTGGTGTTGTGTCGAATGAAATGCTCTCTATAATGTTTTTATTATAGATTCTCAGAATACAACAAGTGAACTTGGTGTGATCATAATAAATCATGATAAATTTTACTTCAAGATAAATCTATGCAGCCATGTGAAACTGTTTGTCATACAGTCATTTTATTAAGTTTGACCAACAAACTTTGAGTGTTGTAATGTCAGATATCATGATAATCAAATATGATTTTGTTTCATGTTTGCAGGTTGTTCTATATCAGGGAATGAAACATCAGTGGCGATCAGCAGATATTCAGGAGAATCAGTGTTTCTGTCCTGTTCGGTCGAATGCAGCGCTCGTTATAATCCAGACGCGTTCAGATGGAAGTTACCAAACTACAGAGAAGTAAACCAGATGACTAACTCTGCCGAACCGAGTCGACTCTATCAGGGCAGATTTCACATGTTTGATATACAGTCAGGAAATGTCTCTCTGCTGATTTCTAACCTGACGGAGAAAGACGAAGGACTGTATGTATGCCGGATTAATGAGAATCAACACAAGAGCTTCAGTCTCACCGTTAAAGGTAAAGAAATTATGAATTCTCAAGCGATTTTGTGTGAAACAAGATGCTTTGCAACTCATTTAGTTTCACTACATTGTCTTTTTTGGATTGAGAAGGAAATTTTGATTTCTAAAATGTTTTTCATAGTACTATTTTAAGTCAGAAGAGGTCACTCCTCATAATTTGACCCAATTAAAATCCCCCCCAATCCAACCCCCCCCCAAGGAAAACCAACGTAATATACACTATATGGCCAAAAGTATTGGGACACCGCTCCAAATCACTGAGAATGGGTCGCTCTCAGGAGCTCAGTGAACTCACCTGTTGCCACCTGTGCAATAAGTCCATTCCTGACATTTCCTCACTACTAAATATTCCACGCTCAACTGTTAGTGGTGTTATAACAAAGTGGAAGCAATTGGGAACAACAGCAACTCAGCCACGAAGTGATAGGCCACGTAAAATCACAGAGCGGGGTCAGCGCATGCTGAGGGTCACAGTGCGCAGAAGTCGCCAACTTTCAAGTCAATAGCTACAGACCTCCAAACTTCTGTGGCCTTCAGATGAGCTCAAGAACAGTGTGTAGAGAGCTTCATGGAATGGGTTTCCATGGCCGAGCAGCTCATCCAAGCCTTACATCACCAAGTGCAATGCAAAGCGTGGGATGCAGTGGGGTAAAGCACGCCGCCACTGGACTCTAGAGCAGTCTAAACTACACACCCATCCTTCAAAATCGCTCCCTCTGTATTCATTCTTCTGACAGTCCTGCAAAGAAAAGTATCCATACACTCTTAAAGATTAAGGTTTCAAAGCAATGCCATTGAAGAACCACTTTGGGTTCCCCAAAGAACATTTTGGTGAAAAGTACCTAAAAGAACCATTTCCCCCCTTATTTTAATAATCTAAAGAACCTTTTTCCACTATAAAGAACCTTTTGTGCAATGGAGAGATTCCATGAAACCAATGATGGCAATTAAGCTTTACTTTTGGGAGTGTAACCCAAATGTCGTATGTTCTTACAGGATGCACACTATCAGAGACTGAGAGGGAACCTAAAACAAAGTACCCAGGTGATTCTGTACTTCTGTCCTGCTCATGCAAAGACCCCAAAACCAAACCTGTGGGCTTCAAATGGACCCGTTTAGACTCCAATGGGACCGAGGTGTCCAATGAAACTTTAGGTAACAGAAACAGAGTCCACACGTTTCATAAGACAATGCCATCAAATCTCTCTCTGCTGATATCCAATCTGACTGAAGATGACCAGGGGACTTACAGATGCACAGTTAATAGCAAAACATCGATGTATACCACCCTCACAGTTAAAGGTAAAGCACATTCTACTTCCTAGGTATTTGCTTAATACGGAGCCCCTTAAAGGACATGGTGATGGGAGCAAAAATTATGTCAAAGCTTTTGCATTATCTTACAAATATTTTGCATTCCAACCCAAGTAACTGTGTTTGAGTTCGTTGCGACCCAAAGCAAAGTTTCTCAGTGGAATGCAGAACTTCTGAAAGCGAACGCAAATTTTCTCGAGAGAACGCAAAAGCTATAAATCTACATTCTAAAACCTTGATGTACGTGCAACTTTTTTTCCTTGCAATTGCGAGTTTATATCTGACAGTTGCGAGTTATAGACCGATCAGGCATAACATTCTTATTTAGAGTATAATTTCATTAAAAAAAATTATTGTATATTTTTGGGGATAGTTTGCCCAAAAATTCTCGTATAAAAACCTGTATGACTTGCTTTCTTTTGCTGAACATAAAAGAAGACATTTTGAAGAATATTGATAACCAAACTGTTTTAGTCATATATATATATATATATATATATATATATATATATATACACCGATCAGGCATAACATTATGACCACTGACAGGTGAAGTGAATAACACTGATTATCTCTTCATCACGGCACCTGTTAGTGGGTGGGATATATTAGTCAGCAAGTGAACATTTTGTCCTCAAAGTTGATGTGTTAGAAGCAGGAAAAATGGGCAAGCATAAGGATTTGAGCGAGTTTGACAAGGGCCAAATTGTGATGGCTAGACGACTGTGTCAGAGCATCTCCAAAACTGCAGCTCTTGTGGGGTGTTCCCGGTCTGCAGTGGTCAGTATCTATCAAAAGTGCTCCAAGGAAGGAACAGTGGTGAACCGGCGACAGGGTCATGGGCGGCCAAGGCTCATTAATGCACGTGGGGAGCGAAGGCTGGCCCGTGTGGTCCGATCAAACAGACGAGCTACTGGAGCTCAAATTGCTCAAGAAGTTAATGCTGGTTCTGATAGAAAGGTGTCAGAATACACAGTGCATCGCAGTTTGTTGTGTATGGGGCTGCATAGCCGCAGACCAGTCAGGGTGCCCATGCTGACCCCTGTCCACCGCCGAAAGCGCCAACAGTGGCACGTGAGCATCAGAACTGGACCACGGAGCAATGGAAGAAGGTGGCCTGGTCTGATGAATCACGTTTTCTTTTACATCACGTGGATGGCCGGGTGCGTGTGCGTGGCTTACCTGGGGAACACATGGCACCAGGATGCACTATGGGAAGAAGGCAAGCCGGCGGAGGCAGTGTGATGCTTTGGGCAATGTTCTGCTGGGAAACCTTGGGTCCTGCCATCCATGTGGATGTTACTTTGACACGTACCACCTACCTAAGCATTGTTGCAGACCATGTACACCCTTTCATGGAAACGGTATTCCCTGGTGGCTGTGGCTCTTTCAGCAGGATAATGCGCCTACCACAAAGCAAAAATGGTTCAGGAATGGTTTGAGGAGCACAACAATGAGTTTGAGGTGTTGACTTGGCCTCCAAATTCCCCAGATCTCAATCCAATCGAGCATCTGTGGGATGTGCTGAACAAACAAGTCCGATCCATGGGGGCCCAACCTCGCAACTTACAGGACTTAAAGGATCTGCTGCTAACATCTTCAGGGGTCTAGTGGAGTCCATGCCTCGACGGGTCAGGGCTGTTTTGGCAGCAAAAGGGGGACCAACACAATATTAGGTCTGCCTGATCGGTGTAAATTTGGAATTGCGAGAAATAAAGTCAGAATTTCGTGATTTAAAAAGTCACAATTACCTTTTTTATTCTGTTGTGAAAACAAGCTTCTGTACATTTTTAAAGCTGTGAAATCAATGAAATTTACTGTATGAACTGAGTAAATGAATAATAATTAATTACATTTGGTTTCATGAAAAATAAAATGTAATAGACTAAACGAGATACACTGTAAACCCGAAATAGTTGGGAAAACTCAAAAAAATTGAGGTAATCTGTTACATAATTTTTTTTTAAGTTGAGAAATGTAAAGTTTAAGTAAGCAGAACTAGATTTTAATTGCTCTGAACTTGAAATGTTTGAGAAAGCTAATTCATACATTTAACTTAAAATTATCATGTAATCTCAACTTCAATATTTTTAGTAGTGGAAACTTGGCTAGCTTTAACAAGCTAAATCAGTAAATGCTAACTTGCTAATTGGTAACACAATGTTTTGACAGCATTAGCATAGCATAGCAATTGCTGAATGAGTACAGCCAACAGTTAAACCTCCAAAAAACCACATAACGGAAACTCCTGTAAATTAGCATATCTAAACATTAAACACTACTAAAACTCCCACAAAAAACAAAACATTACATAACACTTAATTTCAGTATTTACTCTCCGTTTTGAGTGTCATGGCAAAGCATGCTGGGAAATAGAAATCCCAGCCCAGTTTCAGTTAAATTTAAGTTAGTCTAAATTAAAAGAAACAAGTTCATAAAACTCAAAACAATGAAACAATTCAGATTACTTAAAATGTGTCCGTTTTGAGAACTCAAAAAAAGAAAGTTATAAATACTCATAAAAGTTCATTAGTTTGAACTAATGTTTAATTTGCCTCTACTCAAACCAATTCATTATGTTAAGCGTTAGGGTTTACAGCAAATATTTGAGTAAGCCAATAAATAATTAAAAAAAAAAAAACAATATTTATGAGTAAAGTGAATTTGTGCGAAAACACACAAAATAACACTTATATACTCAGATTTCGTGTGTGATTTTAAATCGTGTCCAACTTACTCAATTTCTTAAATTGTTGTTAAAAATGATGAATATTCATATGGAATATGAAGTAATAATTGTAGTTTGTAAAACAAACTAATCAGTATAATTTATCCATTCTCACATATTTCAATTGAAATTTAACATATATCTTAAAAATATAATTTCTATATTATATATTTATGTGCACTCTAAAAATAATTCAGTGGAATATCACAATAATAAATAACCTAAATAAAATCTCTGACTTGGACATACCAAAATAAATGCCTAAAAATCCAACTATCTATATAAAATTATAATATAATTTTAAATATTTAAATATAATTTTATATATATTTTTTAATTTTTATAATTTTATATTTGCTGTGGTTAAATCAACTCAGTGACTCCGGGATCTAATTTGGTTTGGCTAGTAAATGTTTGCACACTAATGTGTTTGGGTTTGTCTCTTATCTTGAGTTGTTTCGTCATCCTGCAGGCTGTGTTTTATCCGAACATCATATTACCAAGATCTCACATGCAGGAGAATCCGTGACGCTTCCATGTTCCTGTGAAGATCCAAAAACCAAACCAAAACACGTTGAATGGAAGCGTTCAGCTTTAAATGAGAGCCTGGTTTCAGATGCTGCAGACGTCAACGCACGATTCCAGATCCTTAGAGATCCTCCTCATAATCTCTCTTTACGGATCTCAAACCTGACTGAGGCCGACGGAGGATTATATGTGTGTACGGTCAACGGAAAACAGTCCAGACGCATAAATCTCAGTGTTACAGGTAAGACGCGTCAGAAACTTTATCTGTGTGAGGGTGAAGCGGTTCGCCTGAAGATTTTAGTTTAGGGGTCATAAAATAAATGGTAGTGAAACACTTTTGATATTATTTTTTACAAATAAATGAGTTACCGTTATTGTAAATGGGAACATTAATGATGTGGTGTGAGTATTACAGCAGTTGAGTAACTCTTATTTGACTATTATGGAGGCTTTTTCTGTGTGTGTTCTGCAGATTTCAGCATAAATCCTCTCACATACTCTCTGATGTTTCTGATCTGTCTGATGCTGCTGCTCGTGACTGGATTCATCTACTGGAGATTTACACGAGGTCTGAACACACAAAAACAGCTCAACACTGTGGGAATCATGAACTGTGCTCTAGTACAGGGTTTTTTTTATCTTTTATATCGTGGTTTCTCAACCGGTGTCCAAAAGTGGCTCTCGGAGTCTGTACTGTAGTCAAAGAAACAACAACAACAACAAAACTTAATTCTAAATGTTTTTCTGATCTGATTCCATAGTGGATGAGATCTATCCATCTATCAATCATGCTAGCAATGTGCTAAATCATGCTCATCTTTAAAAATTGCTAAACTAAAACTTAATACTATTTCAAACTTAAGTTAACTACTTACCAGACTTTCTGGTCAGGCTTTGTCTTGACGAACTTTTCTGTCTAGCCGATTATGAAATTGTTTAATTAAGGTTTCCATGACAGAGAAAAGATAAATCTTTTCATTACTACTGAAGCTGCTAGTTTGCTAAGTTTTGAATGATTATTAAACGGCAAGCACAAACGATGCAAAAGCGAAAGACGCAATTAATGACTGATTTTTTTTTTTTTATTCACTCCTTCATGTCGACTATATTAGTGGAGTAATGCAGGGAAGAGTGAATGAGGGTATCTGGGGTGATTCTGAACACGGCCCCTGAGAAAAACACGTTGTCCTGATTCAGTATCTGAGGTCAGATGAGATGTTGCCAGGCTATACACCGATCAGGCATAACATTATGACCTCCTAATATTGTGTTGGTCCCCCTTTTGCTGCCAAAACAGCCCTGACCCGTCGAGGCATGGACTCCACTAGACCCCTGAAGGTGTGCTGTGGTATCTGGCACCAAGATGTTAGCAGCAGATCCTTTAAGTCCTGTAAGTTGCGAGGTGGGGCCTCCATGGATCGGACTTGTTTGTTCAGCACATCCCACAGATGCTCGATTGGATTGAGATCTGGGGAATTTGGAGGTCAAGTCAACACCTCAAACTCGTTGTTGTGCTCCTCAAACCATTCCTGAACCATTTCTGCTTTGTGGCAGGAGCATTATCTTGCTGAAAGAGCCACAGCCACCAGGGAATACCGTTTCCATGAAAGGGTGTACATGGTCTGCAACAATGCTTAGGTAGGTGGTACGTGTCAAAGTAACATCCACATGGATGGCAGGACCCAAGGTTTCCCAGCAGAACATTGCCCAAAGCATCACACTGCCTCCGCCGGCTTGCCTTCTTCCCATAGTGCATCCTGGTGCCATGTGTTCCCCAGGTAAGCCACGCACACGCACCCGGCCATCCACGTGATGTAAAAGAAAACGTGATTCATCAGACCAGGCCACCTTCTTGCTCCCCACGTGCATCAATGAGCCTTGGCCGCCCATGACCCTGTCGCCGGTTCACCACTGTTCCTTCCTTGGAGCACTTTTGATAGATACTGACCACTGCAGACCGAATTTTTTCAGACCGAATTCCGACTTTATATCTTGCAATTCCGACTTTATTTCTCGCAATTCCGACTTTATTTCTCGCGATTAAGACTTTTTTTTTTCACGATCTAAGACTTTATTTCTCACGATTTTGACTTTATTTCTCACAATTTCGACTTTATTTTTCACGATTCTGACTTTATTTCTCACGATTTCGACTTGAAAGTGCGTATTGATAGCACAAATTTATGTTTGGCGTGCAATTTATACGCAGAAATTACTTTTTACGCGCATATGATACGCACTTTTCGCTTACATATAATGCGCACTTAACCCACACCACTAATCCTACCCAGGAGTGCGTATCATATGCACGTAAAAAGTAATTTCTGTGTATAAATAGCACGACAAATACAATGCGTGCTATAGAGACGCAGTACTAGGAGATCGTGTTGCACATTCTCGTCATTAGTCCGGTTTATATTACAAGGCAAATCAAGTATTTTCTTCCTTGTGCATTCCCACTGTATTCCAATATATTCTTTACTCCACTTCCTATTAGTCCTAAAATCTAAACTAGAAGTGTTTAACTGAATTTATTATAATTTTATAGCAAAAAAGGGAAGGAGAGGAAGCCGAGTGACCCAGAGTCCAGATCATCAGGTGACTGAACTATTCATAATCAGATCACAGGAGAAACTATTCATAAATTAAATGCAAATAAAATTATGTTTGTGTCTAAACTTGTGTTTGTAGGATGATGTGACGTACTCCACTGTAATGCAGATTAACAGAAGAAAACCTGCAGAAAACCAACAACAGGTACTAAAACACTGTAGTTTTACTTCATCTGTACTTTATCAGAGTATTTTTATTTTGGGAAACATATACTTTTAGTTCACTGCCTTCAAAAGCATAATATCATACTTTTTACTCCACTTTATTTCATAAAAACATACTCAACCAAGACACAATAGTGATGTTCGATTCGTGAACGAGTCGATTCCTGGTTCACAAATCGCACTAAACGATTAATTGACGAATCAGACTGATCCGATTGCAATCAACAACTCACTGATTCAATGAACCGGAATATCGTCGGAGATTGAATGGTGTGAAAAGGAAGTTACTAATGCCGAATTTTACTATTGATTATTGTAAATGAATGTCATATTTAGGTCATAACTGTCAGTTATTTGTGAACTAAATCTGCTGTAAAAGTGTTTAACAGTATTATGTACACCGATCAGGCATAACATTATGACCACTGACAGGTGAAGTGAATAACACTGATTATCTCTTCATCACGGCACCTGTTAGTGGGTGGGATATATTAGGCAGCAAGTGAACATTTTGTCCTCAAAGCTGATGTGTTAGAAGCAGGAAAAATGGGCAAGCGTAAGGATTTGAGCGAGTTTGACGAGGGCCAAATTGTGATGGCTAGACGACTGGGTCAGAGCATCTCCAAAACTGCAGCTCTTGTGGGGTGTTCCCGGTCTGCAGTGGTCAGTATCTATCAAAAGTGCTCCAAGGAAGGAACAGTGGTGAACCGGCCACAGAGTCATGGGCGGCCAAGGCTCATTGATACACGTGGGGAGCGAAGGCTGGCCCGTGTGGTCCGATCAAACAGACGAGCTACTGGAGCTCAAATTGCTCAAGAAGTTAATGCTGGTTCTGATAGAAAGGTGTCAGAATACACAGTGCATCGCAGTTTGTTGCGTATGGGGCTGCATAGCCGCAGACCAGTCAGGGTGCCCATGGTGACCCCTGTCCACCACCGAAAGCACCAACAGTGGCACGTGAGCATCAGAACTGGACCACTGAGCAATGGAAGAAGGTGGCCTGGTCTGATGAATCACGTTTTCTTTTACATCACGTGGATGGCCGGGTGCGTGTGCGTGGCTTACCTGGGGAACACATGGCACCAGGATGCACTATGGGAAGAAGGCAAGCCGGCGGAGGCAGTGTGATGCTTTGGGCAATGTTCTGCTGGGAAACCTTGGGTCCTGCCATCCATGTGGATGTTACTTTGACACGTACCACCTACCTAAGCATTGTTGCAGACCATGTACACCCTTTCATGAAAACGGTATTCCCTGGTGGCTGTGGCTCTTTCAGCAGGATAATGCTCCTGCCACAAAGCAAAAATGGTTCAGGAATGGTTTGAGGAGCACAACGAGTTTGAGGTGTTGACTTGACCTCCAAATTCCCCAGATCTCAATCCAATCGAGCATCTGTGGGATGTGCTGAACAAACAAGTCCGATCCATGGAGGCCCCACCTCGCAACTTACAGGACTTAAAGGATCTGCTGCTAACATCTTGGTGCCAGATACCACAGCACACCTTCAGGGGTCTAGTGGAGTCCATGCCTCGATGGGTCAGGGCTGTTTTGGCAGCAAAAGGGGGACCAACACAATATTAGGAAGGTGGTCATAATGTTATGCCTGATCGGTGTATATGTATGCATGTTGCAATACCATGGTGAATAACATGTTGTTTCTCAGGATGATGTGACTTATTCAAGCGTCATAAAGATTAAAGGGGGAAAAAGGACTTGCAGAAAGGTTAGTGTTGGATTTTTATAGAAGTTTGTTTCTGCCACGGAATAAACATAAAAAAAATTATTTAATTTTTTTTTTTTTTATCACAAATTTTCTTGCAATTGCGAGTGTAGCAATTCTGAGAAAAAAATCAGAGTTGCAAGTTATAAACTCAAAATCGTGAGAAATATATAAACTTACAATTATTTTTCTCCGACTTCATTTCTCACAATTCCGACTTTTCTCACAATTTCTTTTCAATTCTGACTTTATTTCTCACTATTTCTCAGAATTCCGACTTTATCTTACAATTCCGACTTCATTTAAATTCTGACTTTATTTCTCGTTATTTCTCACAATTCCGACTTTATATCTTGCAATTCCGACTTCATTTCTTACAATTCCGACTTTATTTTTCGCAATTCCGACTTCATATCTTGCAATTCCGACTTTATTTCTTGCAATTCTGACTTTATTTTTCGCAATTCCGACTTTATTTCTTGCAATTCCGACTTCATATCTTGCAATTCCGACTTTATTTCTTGCAATTCTGACTTTTTCTCCCAATTCCGACTTTATTTCTTGCAATTCTGACTTTATATTTTGCTATTTCGAGTTTATAACTCACAACTTTTTTTCAGAATTGTGAGATGTAAACTCGCAATTGCAAGAAAAATAGTCAGAATTGTGAGATTTACAATTACCTTTTATTCCATGGCGGAGAAAAGCTTCCAGAGATTTCAGACATGTATTTATGAACATCGAAAGGTTTGTTTGTGTTAATGAAGACTTGTGTTTGTCTGTAGGAGGAGGTTGTTTATTCTACTATGGCAGACGTGAGAAACGGCCGATCTGCTCAGGTAAGTGTGCACAGCTTTTGCCGTTTGATTTAAATGCTTCAGCCTAAATGTTTGAAACTGTAAAACTGTAACTCAAATATAGAATGTGCATACATAAACTGCAAAAAGTGTATTTTTGTCTTGTTTTCCAGTACAAATCAAAACCAAAGCAAAGCATTCAAGAGTTATGAGTTTGAGTTGGAAATTTAATTTTCAGGTCTATGCTCAAAAAGTGAATAAATGGATTATAACTATTGCATAAATATAATTTATTACCATAAAATCCCCTAAAAATACAAAAATGGCAGAAGTATAATTATGTGTGTTTATTATCTCTGCAGGATGACGTCACATACTCATCTGTAGTCAGCAAATCTCACACACCAAGACCCCTACAGATGAACACTGAGGAGGCCACCGTCTACGCAAGTGTGCAAAAAGATAAAAAGTGACAGACATTTTCAACTGGGTTATTGTTTTATAATCATTTCAAAGAGTTTGATGGCTTTTACATTTGCTTCATGTTGTGTTTATCCTACTAGCTTAATTTGGTTAGTGTCATAATTTTACAAAACTCTTCTATTTTCTAAGATTTTTTGCATTTTGTAAGATGATTGCCCAATTCCGTTTCATTCAATTGAATATAATACAATAATACAGGTTGTTTTCTGCATTTGGATTGACTGTATAAGGCTACATATTCATATATGTTTGTGAAAAATAGTTTGGTTCAAAACTGTAATTGCTTAAATATTTAATTGAAATGTCTATGAATTTTATTGAGAAAAGACAAACACAACAAGTTCTGTTTTAAGCTTCTTGAAGAAATTTGCAGAATAAACAGAAAAAAAATACGTTTTAACTGAAATACATTAAATTGTAACAAAAAACAAAACTTATTTTATTACAGCAAGTTGCCAAATAGGCAACATTTCTTATTTTAATTTAATTTAAGTTGATGTACTAAAATAGAATAAAAGCCCCGTATGCTTTTTAATACAATTAACTTCATTTTAGAGCCTTAAGTCATGGTTTGTAAGAGGTTTTTACAGTTTTTTAATGATAAAATAAATGGTATTCGCTCTGCGACCGCACCAGTGAAGTTACAGCCTTTAAGATGATGTTGCTTTCTGAGATCACAGAGATCATGGGTCATCTGTAAATGATGTGATCCCAACAAGTCTTTTCATTTAAGTTTTTGATACTATTGGTCCACATTTTATCAATTATAAACAAAAGTTTGGCTGAGGGTTGTGTGCCACCGAGTTTGAAACATGCGGTAGTGGAGCCCTTGTTAACCCGGTCTAGAAATTTCTGTCCTTCAAAATTTGTGTCCTATTTCTAAACTTCCTTTCATTGCAAAACTTCTAGAAAAGGTTGTATTTTGTCTTCATTTTTAGCAGAGAAAAGTTTCAAAACTGGTCATAGTACCGAATCTGCCATTTATTAGGGTATTAAATGATATTTTATTAGAAGTTGACAAGGGAAACTGTGTTGGACTTGTCTTATTAGAGCTGAGTGCGGCTTAGACCCGAGTGTATCATGTTGTTTTGTTGTGTGTTGGGGTAAACGGAGTGGTTTATGCTGGTGACCTGGAGGGTAGAACATTTTCTGTAAAGATTGGGAATCGTTACTCTTCTGCTGCTCCTGTAAATTACGGGGTACCCCAGGGCTCTATTTTAGGGCCATTGCTTTTTTCTCTTTACATGATTCCGCTGGGCTCTATATTTGACAAATATGTAATTTCATATTATAGTTATGCTGATGAAACGCAGTTGTACCTGCCTTTCAAAGTAGGAAGCAATGCGGCTGAAAATTCATTGCTGAATTGCCTTGAGGAGGTGAAATGTTGGATGAACTCAATTTTCAATGCTGTTAATGCTGAATGATAAAAAGACCGACATTAGGGGTTCAAGCATGTAGCGCTTCAGCGGTCAAAAGTACGAAATGGTTCATAACTCCTAAACCGTTAGGCGTAGGCTCAAATGTCTTATATCATTGGAATCCTTGGCTCGAAATGGACAAAGTTGCTTGACGCGAGATTTTAAGGTATTTTGGACTTTTTGAAAAACATTAATTACTTTTGCGAACTAGTCCTAGGTTTTTGGCCCGATCGGAACCAAACCAGTGCAGCAGGATTCTCTGGCGTCTGATTGTCAATAGTTATCAAAAAAAAAGTTGAAATTTCGGTTCACGGTTCCTAAGGGCCGGCAAAACGTTCGAAGTGGGAGGAGCCACTTTTACTAAAATGGCTGTAACTCGTGAACGGAATGAGATTTTCACCAAACTTGGTGCACACCTGTGTAAGAGCTCATTCTGTGGTGGTGTGAAAAAGGACGCGGTGACTGGCCACTTGGTGGCGCTATAACAGGAAAAAAAACATGAAAATGGCTATAGCTACTTCGCCGTTAGTCCGATTGACTTGAAAATTGGCATGCAGTGTCTTTGTCCGAGGTGCCATGATTGTCTACGCGGACACTGACGTATCTCAGAAAACATGTCCGCCATCGGCCAATGAAGTTTGAGCAGCTATCAGACAAGGTTAACGGAGGCTGATCAGAACGAAACTCGCTGGGCCTGTTTGACTCTCGGCCCTAGAAGCCTGTGAGGAATTCGAAAGAAATCGGCCACCGGGGGGGCGCCTTTGTATTTTTCGCGTGCTTAAAGGATTGTGTATCGCGTGATTTTTCGCACACGCCCACGTCATTCATACCGCATGGTAGAACTCCTCATGTTGAGCAACTTTGCTTCTAGGACCGCCGCCGTCCATCGAAACGTTCGTTAAATATTGGAGATTATTTCAAAAACCAACTTTGGCGAACTAGTCCTAGGGTTTTGGCTCAACCTCAATAAAACCACTGCGGCACATTTCTCCTGACTCTCTAGGTCAATTGTTATTAAAAAAAAATTGAACTTTGGCCTTTGGATAGCTATAGCTGGGTCATTTAGAAAATGGGCGTGGCCACGTCTATCTAAAAAGCTATCGTTCCTAAACGAAAACTCGAAACTTCATGAAAATAGGTGAGAATATGCGACATATGAAACAAGCATGCAAACTTTTATGGAGATCGGACCATAGGTGGCGCTATAACCCTATTGTAAATTGCCTGTATTGGCTGTAAATGGTCTTTTCCATCTATGATCTAAGTGGTTGCATGCTTGCTAAATAAAACATAATATCTTTTGACACACGTGCTTAAAGGCCTCAAACGCTTGAACCCCGATCATTGCTGCTCGCAGCTATATTTGTAATTGTAATTGGGAAGAAAAGCACGTCGTTTACTCTAATAAAGAGCCTGGAGCAGTTTTCATCCTGTGTAAAAAGTCATGCCACTAACCTAGGCATAGTTTTTGATTCTGATCTTAAATTTGACTGTCAAATAAACACAGCGGTAAAAAATGGTTTCTTTCAATTGAGGAGGATTGCAAAATTGAAGTTAGTTTTATCGAAGAATGATCTTGTAAAAGTTATACATGCTTTTATATCCTCACGCTTGGACTACTGTAATGTGTTATATGCAGGGATTTGTCAGTCGTCCTTGTCAAGGTTACACCTAGTTTAAAATGCTGCGGCCAGAGACCATATAACTCTTAATTTAGCCTCTCTCCACTGGCTACCGATTAAACATTATTCGCTTTTAAAGCCATCCATGGTTTGGCTTCAGAGTATATCAGGGATCTTTTAAACATCCACATCCCACGCTAAGGTCGAACTCACAGATTGTGCTTAAGATTCCCTGTACACGTCTTAAATCTAGAGGTGATCATTATTCAACTTCTGTACCGATGTTCAAATCACGTCTTACGACCTACTTGTACTCACAGGCATTTCATGAGTAGGTTTATATGTATTCACTTATTTTTTAATTTTCATTCTTTGTGTATGGCTTGCTCAGTTGGGGACACTTAAATTTCAACTATATTACTGATCTGCCCGCATTGACACTATATGATAATTGAAATGAGCTGATGACATCACTGTTTTCACCAGAGCGGCTGTACAGCCGAATCAAATTCTGTTGCATTATTTTCCTGTTACCACTGTGAAGCTGCTTTGAAACAATTGCCATTGTAAAAAGCGCTATATAAATAAAGGTGATTTGATTTGATATGAAATGTTTATTTTCTTGTACAGCACATTGGTATGCATTTATAGTTTTTAAAGTGCTTTATAAATAAATGATTGATTGAAAATAACAACTAAAAATAACTAATAAATAATAAAACTGAAATAATATACTGTATATATACACTATATTGCCAAAAGTTTTGTGACGCCTGCCTTTACATGCACATGAACTTTAATGACATCCCATTCTTAATCCGTAGGGTTTAATATGAGTTGGCCCACCCTTTGCAGCTATAACAGCTTCAACTCTTCTGGGAAGGCTTTCCACAAGGTTTAGGAGTGTGTTTATGGGAACTTTTGACCATTCTTCTAGAAGCGCATTTGTGAGGTCAGGCACTGATGTTGGACGAGAAGGCCTGGCTCGCAGTCTCCGCTCTAATTCATCCCAAAGGTGTTCTATCGGGTTGAGGTCAGGACTCTGTGCAGGCCAGTCAAGTTCCTCCACACCAAACTCACTCATCCATGTCTTTATGGACCGACGCTTTGTGCACTGGTGCGCAGTCATGTTGGGACAGGAAGGGGCCGTCCCCAAACTGTTCCCACAAAGTTGGGAGCATGAAATTGTCCAAAATGTCTTGGTATGCTGAAGCATTAAGAGTTCCTTTCACTGGAACTAAGGGGCCAAGCCCAAGCCCTGAAAAACAACCCCACCCCATAATCCCCCCTTCACCAAACTTTACACTTGGCACAATGCAGTCAGGCAAGTCCCGTTCTCCTGGCAACCGCCAAACCCAGACTCATCCATGGGACTGCCAGACAGAGAAGCGTGATTGGTCACTCCAGAGAACACATCTCCACTGCTCTAGAGTCCAGTGGCGGCGTGCTTTACCCCACTGCATCCCACGCTTTGCATTGTACTTGGTGACGTAAGGCTTGGATGAGCTGCTCAGACATGGAAACCCATTCCATGAAGCTCTCTACACACTGTTCTTGAGCTCATCTGAAGGCCACAGAAGTTTGGAGGTCTGTAGCTATTGACTCTGCAGAAAGTTGGTGACTTCTGCGCACTGTGACCCTCAGCATGCGCTGACCCCGCTCTGTGATTTTTACGTGGCCTATCACTTCGTGGCTGAGTTGCTGTTGTTCCCAATTGCTTCCACTTTGTTATAATCCCACTAACAGTTGAGCGTGGAATATTTAGTAGTGAGGAAATTTCAGGAATGGACTTATTGCACAGGTGGCAACCTATCACGGTACCACGCTTGAGTTCACTGAGCTCCTGAGAGCGACCCATTCTTTAACAAATGTTTGTAGAAGCGTCTGCATGCCTAGTGCTTGATTTATACACCTGTGGCCATGAAGTGATTGAACACCTGAATTCAGTGATTTGGAGGGGTACTACCCAATACTTTTGGCAATATAGTGTGTGTGTGTATGTGTATATATATATATATATATATATATATATATATATATATATATATATATATATATATATATATATATATATATATATATATATATATATAATATATACACAGTGGGGAGAACAAGTATTTGATACACTGCCGATTTTGCAGGTTTGCCCACTTACAAAGCATGTAGAAGTCTATAATTTTTATCATAGGTACTCTTCAACTGTGAGTGACGGAATCTAAAACAAAAATCCAGAAAATCACATTGTATGATTTTTAAGTAATTAATTTGCATTTTATTGCATGACATAAGTATTTGATACATCAAAAAAGCAGAACTTAATATTTGGTACAGAAACCTTTTGTTTGCAATTACAGAGATCATACGTTTCCTGTAGTTCTTGACCAGGTTTGCACTCCTCCATACAGACCTTCTCCAGATCCTTCAGGTTTCGGGGCTGTCGCTGGGCAATACGGACTTTCAGCTCCCTCCAAAGATTTTCTATTGGGTTCAGGTCTGGAGACTGGCTAGACCACTCCAGGACCTTGAGATGCTTCTTACGGAGCCCTCCTTAGTTGCCCTGGCTGTGTGTTTCGGGTCGTTGTCATGCTGGAAGACCCAGCCACGACCCATCTTCAATGCTCTTACTGAGGGAAGGAGGTTGTTGGCCAAGATCTCGCGATACATGGCCCCATCCATCCTCCCCTCAATACGGTGCAGTCGTCCTGTCCCCTTTGCAGAAAAGCATCCCCAAAGAATGATGTTTCCACCTCCATGCTTCACGGTTGGGATGGTGTTCTTGGGGTTGTACTCATCCTTCTTCTTCCTCCAAACACGGCGAGTGGAGTTTAGACCAAAAAGCTCTATTTTTGTCTCATCAGACCACATGACCTTCTCCCGTTCCTCCTCTGGATCATCCAGATGGTCATTGGCAAACTTCAGACGGGCCTGGACATGCGCTGGCTTGAGCAGGGGGACCTTGCGTGCGCTGCAGGATTTTAATCCATGACGGCGTAGTGTGTTACTAATGGTTTTCTTTGAGACTGTGGTCCCAGCTCTCTTCAGGTCATTGACCAGGTCCTGCCGTGTAGTTCTGGGCTGATCCCTCACCTTCCTCATGATCATTGATGCCCCACGAGGTGAGATCTTGCATGGTGCCCCAGACCGAGGGAGACTGACCGTCATCTTGAACTTCTTCCATTTTCTAATAATTGCGCCAACAGTTGTTGCCTTCTCACCAAGCTGCTTGCCTATTGTCCTGTAGCCCATCCCAGCCTTGTGCAGGTCTACAATTTTATCCCTGATGTCCTTACACAGCTCTCTGGTCTTGGCCATTGTGGAGAGGTTGGAGTCTGTTTGATTGAGTGTGTGGACAGGTGTCTTTTATACAGGTAACGAGTTCAAACAGGTGCAGTTAATACAGGTAATGAGTGGAGAACAGGAGGGCTTCTTAAAGAAAAACTAACAGGTCTGTGAGAGCCGGAATTCTTACTGGTTGGTAGGTGATCAAATACTTATGTCATGCAATAAAATGCAAATTAATTATTTAAAAATCATACAATGTGATTTTCTGGATTTTTGTACCTATGATAAAAATTACAGACTTCTACATGCTTTGTAAGTGGGCAAACCTGCAAAATCGGCAGTGTATCAAATACTTGTTCTCCCCACTGTATATATATATGTATATATGTGTGTGTATATGTGTATGTGTATGTGTGTATATATATATATATACACACACACATTTAATAAACAAAAAATAATACAAATCACAAAAACTGAAATATATAAAATAAAAAGTAATTCAAAATACTGATAAAAATATTTATAGCATCTCAATGCTACTAAAAAAAATCTAAGTATCTTTAAAACTGTCACAGCTTGTAATGTAATTGTAATTATTCTTTTAAAATAAATGTAATTATTCTCAAGAGTTTCGTCATTTGTTTCTTTATTTAAAGAGTCCATATCTCATCTTTTCAAACAAAAGCAAAACTAATACAAGTGCAGAACAGTGAAATATTAATTTTCACAACAATATTCCTCATTCTAAAACATTTCACACTAAATCCTCTGTTAAGGAATGTGATTACAAACATATGAAAGGATTCTAAACAGAGCAAAACAAATATTACAGCAAAACATAGTTTTGTAAGTTAAACAAATTCTCAGAGTTATATTGTTCGGTGCTTTCTAAATTATAATGTACGGTGTTTTTTTCCCATATTATTACTAGAAACTAATTAAAACATTAGCAGAGTTACACAGGCACAGATTTAAGTTTATCGTTTTAAACTTGTGGCCTGAAATTCGATGAATTATTTGCCATAAACTGATTTGATATAATGATAATTATCACATTATACAGTATATAAACTATAACCAGCACATTCTACTGTGCAGTTAATCAGAAACACACACTGCAGGGTGACAGTGTACACAATTGCAAAGTATCTTTCCCTGAGTTTTCATTTCTAATAAATGAAATTTCTAAACAAATATGGTGCATGATATATTGATCAGCGCAGCTCTTTATCTGTTCTGACGCCCGATTCCAGTCTTCTCTTACCTGAGCTTTACAGTAGCAGCCATCAAATAAGGTCACATCACAGGGTTCTTCTGGGTAAGTCGCTTGCTTTATGGGTCAATCTCATGGAAACATGTTCAGGTCATATTTCACCACAAAATCAAAAGGAAAAGATGGACATTTTATTTTATGACCATTAAGAATTGTGCATTGTGACTTTAAGAACATTCCTCCAAAATTTCTTGAGTCCTTTATCATTTTTTATTTTATATATTATTATATTTTACATTTAAATTAGAATAAATTAAAGGCAGTACAAATATTACAATGTATAAATACTTCACAGTTAAAATAATATATTTTTTTGTATTGCAGTCATATGGAAGCCCATTTCCGCCACATAAGGGAATAAAAATCATGCTTTTGTAAATCATAATTATGACATACAACTTTGAAATTTACATACTAAGTCATATTTAGGAGATGGAAAGTCAAAATTATGACATAAAAGGTCAAAATTGACATGCTAAATCGAAATTGACAAACAGTCATAATTATGACTGAAAGTCGATTATGTCATAAAAAGTCTAGCTAACATACTAATTCATATTTAGGAGATGAAAAGTCAGAATTATGACTGAAAAAGTCATAATAATGACATAAAAGTCATAATTACGACAAGCCGAAATTATGAAGTTAAGTCATATGTCATAAAAAGTCAAAATTGACATAAACAGTCAAAATTATGACATAAAAAGTTGAAATTGACATAAGCCATAATTATGTTATAAAAAGTCGATTATGTCATTAAAAAGTCAAAATTGACATGCTAAGTCATTGAGATTGAAAAGTCAAAATTTTGACTTAAAAAGTCGTAATGACATCCAAAAGTTGAAATTGACAAAAGCCATAATTACGACAAGTCAAAATTATGAAGTTAAGTCATATGTCATAAAAAGTCAAAATTATGACATAAAATTCATAATTATGTCATAAAAAGTTGAAATTGACAAACTGTTGAAATTTACGTCATAATTATGTCATAAGTCATGTAAAAAAAATTGACAATTGTAAAAAAGTCAAAATTGACATTCGAAATTGACAAACAGTCGAAATTGACATAAAAGTCATAATTATGTTATGAAAAGTCTATTATGTCAAAGTCGAAATTGAAAAACAGTCAACATTATTACATTAGTCATAATTATGACATAAAAAGTCTAATATGTCATAAAAAGTACATACTAAGTCATATTTATGAGAAAAAGTCAAAATTATGACTGAAAAACTCATAATAATGACATAAAAGTCATAATTACGACAAGCCGAAATGATGAAGTCATAATATGTCATAAGTCGAAATTGACAAAACAGTCGAAATTATGACAAAGTCGAAATTGCCATGTCAAAATTGTGACTTTCTATCATAATTTAGACTTTTTATGTCATAATAATGTCTTTTAATAAAAAAGCGTAATATTTTTTTCTCATGGTGGAAATGGGCTTCCATACGGTCTTGAGAATTGTCATTAAAATAATCTCATGATGCGAAACATCTGAGCGGTCCTGAAAATCGGCTTCATTTCCCTGTGATTTTGGGGTGTCCAGAACATGTTACCCCGCAGGGTTCATGGGATTCACTCTTTGTTTATACGGATCATATGTATTGCTGGGGTTTCTGGGCTTTGGAGGCTGAATTCAGGTTTTTGTGTTTCTCCGCAGAATCTCCATGAGATGCGGTCGACGCTTCTGAATCGATGGACACAGAAAAACGTGAGAAAACATGAGAATCCTGCAGAATTACTTGATAACACACTTTACTTCTGAACTCTTGACCGCAGAGAGTTTCCTGTCACATTAACACTGATAAACACCAATGGAAAGAGGAACTGACACTGATACTACTTGATCTGCTGCTCTGTGATCTTTCCTGTACACAAATATAACAACATTTCATCATGTCTTTATAACTTATCACTCAAACGTTAAGAGTTAAAACACAAATAAAATGGGCTCTTTTAGCTGGCAGTTGGATTGCTCTTTTCCATGTTTTGTGTTCGTTGATGTGAACCGGTCTTTAGAGTTCATATAAAGTTATATAAATAGATGTCTTACTCTGTAGATTTGATAGTGCGTGCTCCAAACCCTTCATAGCTTTGGCCTGGTTACTCCTGAATCTGGCCAAACCAAACTCCTACAGAAAGAACAGACACACTATTAATGCTTAAAGCTGACAAGAGCCACACTTCACATGAACGGTACTCTAACACAGGAACTTATGGATGTTTAGGTCAACCTCCAATCTCTAAATATCTTTTCTGCTGCTTGTGTTTTAGTGTTTGTTGTTGGTGAAAGCAGACAGGAAATGTGTCTGCTGACGTATCACCTGTATCGGTCTGGAGAGGCCGAAGATTCCTGAGGAGATCCAGGCTTCTCTGGTGATCCGCGTCCAGACAGGCCGGTCCCGCTCGCCGAGAAACACACAGCGCTCCACCACACGCTGGTAAAACACACACACACACGTCAGCTTGAACATAATACACTCAAATGCAATAACCTTAAGGGCCTTTCACATTGAGCACGAAAGGGTTAGTTCACCCAAAACTGAAATTATCCCATGATTTACTCACCCTCAAGCCATTCTAGGTGTGTATGACATTCTTCTTTCAGCCGAACACAAAAAATATTCTGGCTCTTCCAAGCTTTATAATGGGAGTGAATGGTACCTTAGATTACCAAAAAAGTGCGTCCCTCCATCATAAAAGTGCTCCATACGACTCCAGGGGTTAATAAAGGCCTTCTGAAGCGAAGCGATGCGTTTGTGTGAGAAAAATATCTATATTTATACATTTATAAGCTATAATCACTGGCTTCCGGTAACGGCTGTATGCGAGTCTAGTTTCGGCGGAAGAGCTTTGACCCGACGCGTGACGAGTGACCTTTGACCCAACGCATGACGTAGGATGTTGGAGTAGCGTAAGCTTTGACGCCTCTCACGGTTCAAACAACAAACTCAAGCTCCTCCCACATTTCTCTTTAAAAACTCTCGTTTTAGACTTCTAATTCGGGAGCGGTGTTTTGTTTTGCTCTATCCTCTTCCGCATCATGCGTCGGGTCAGAGGTCACTCTTCCACCGGAACTAGACTCACGTACAGCCATTACTGAAAGCCAGTGATTTTAGTTTATACATTTTTTCAGAAGGCCTTTATTAACCCCCGGAGCCGTGTGGAGCACTTTTATAATGGATAGATGCACTTTTTTGGGCTTCAAAATCTCAATTACCATTCACTCCCATTATAAAGCTCGGAAGAGCCAGAGTTATATTTAATATAACTCTGTGTTTGTCTTAAAGAAGAATGTCATATACACCTAGGATGACTTGAGGGTGAGTAAATCATGGGATAATTTTTGGGTGAACTAACCCTTTAAGTGACACGAATGTATGATGCTCTTGAATCGAGACAATAGATCCCTATGGAGCCATTCACACAGGAACGATCAATCGTGGTGCGACAAAGTAGGGCTGTGTAATTAATCAGAATTGATTTTTGATTTACGGCTTCCGACGATTATAAAAACAAGATAATCGAGGTGAAACGATTATTGTGCCGCTGCCGCATTCAGTCCAGCATCACAGCGGCGCGCTTTCGCTCCTCCCTAAAAGCCCAAACTTCACATCCAAATCAGCCAAATAAGTAAGAGTTGTAAAATGCAGTCTACTGTAGCTAAACTGCAGGACGTGTTTGATATTAAACAGTGTTATTAAGAGCAGATTAAGCCGCAAAAGAGGCACTGTTTCACGGGTGGCTTTCTGTGTGTGTGCTCCGAGTCGGAGCCGAACGCGGATAAGCAAATGGACTTCGGATACACGCCTAAACACACACACAAAAATGTCAAAATCAAAATGCAGTATTCACATAAACACAGTGGGTTATGTCTTAAGTAAACGTTAACAGTTGAAAAAGAAAAGGTATGTGTAACAGTGAATTGGATCCGTGCATTCGCTCTTAAAGTGACAGCAGCCTAATATTTCTGCTGCTGTCTGTCATTAATGATAATCAAACAACGAAAGACAAAGGAAAACCACTCACTGATCTTGACTCAATAACTTAAGTAGCTTTAATAAGGATTAATCTATGTTTAATGTGTACAGTAAAGGCCAAAGTATACTTCACTTTTTACGTGTACGCGAGGGTCAGCACCGCCGGATTTTTGTAGCCGCACGTACTTTGTACACGCAGGTTGACCAGGCGCATTTAATTTTTTTGCAGATTTACATGGGTTGTAACAGAGGTTGTCTTATTGGTTGTAACTCGTCTGTGTATGCATGCATACAAGTCAAAAGAAATATGCTTTGCAAGGCTGTGTGTTCGACTGTGCGCAGAAAAAAACGAAGTATACTTTGGGCTTTAGACCAGTGTTAATTTCGTTGACGAATAATTTGTCATAATTTTTGTCAACGACCTTTTTTCACTGACAAAAACGAGACGTTAACTAAATAAAAAACAGTCACTTTGCTGAAGGATAACAGGTAATTCTGTTGCAGGTGAAGGGATCAACGAGGAACGAAGAACTGGAGACAGAAGACGGAGGGATGAGGACTCGGAAATCTCAGGTAAGTAGCGGGTAAGGAGTCAAGGTACGTATAGACGAGACCAGACAATGATGTGAAGGGAGTGAGTGTTCTTTTAGTGTCCTAGATGATGAAGTGCAGGTGCGGGTGATTAGTACTCAGGAGACTGTGAACGAGTGGGTGGAGCGTGGAGATCTGGTGATGATGCGTTGGTGTTGGCTGTGACTCTGTGACAGTACCCCCTCCTCCACGGGCGGCTCCTGACGACCGGATGGGGCGACGACAACGGGGTCTACCTCGACCCCGAGGAGCAGGGCAGTCCGGATGTTCGGCGTGGAATTGAGTGATGAGCGAGGGGTCGAGGATGTCGTGACGGTTGACCCAGGAACGTTCTTCTGGCCCATTGTCCTCCCAGTTGACGAGGTATTCAATCTGGGGATCCCACCCGGTAGATGGCGTCTTCTTCAGCGACGTCGGGAGGAGGAGGTACCGCATTGTCACCAGGATCTGTGGAAGGAGAAGGCATGGGTTCAGTGTGGGGCTTCAACAAGGAAACATGGAATGAAGCTGAGATACGATACTGTGCAGGGAGGTAGAGGCGGTAGGTGACCTCGTTGAGCTGCCTCTGTATGGTGAATGGACCTATGTACCGGGGACTCAGCTTACGGCAGGGCAGTCGGAGACGGATGTCCCGTGTTGAGAACCACACCTTCTGGCCAGGTTGGAGTGGGACCCCTTCTGGCGTCAGCATGCCTTTTGTGTCTCCGGACTGCCTGCTGGAAATGGACATGAGTTGAGTCCCACACTTTCTCGCTCTGCTGGAACCAGTGGTTGACAGCTGGAACCTCTGAGGGCTCACCCTACCAGGGGAAGAGAGGTGGTTGGTAGCCCAGGACACACTGGAATGGGGTGAGCCCGGTGGTGGTCTGCCGGAGGGAATTTTGGGCATACTCCGCCCAGGGTAGGAACTGGCTCCAGCTGTCCTGGTTCCGGTGGCAATATGACCTCAGGTATCTCCTGATTTCCTGGATCTTGCGCTCAGTTTGGCCGTTGGTTTTTGGGTGGTATCCCGAGGACAGGCTGACTGACACTCCTAGGAGCTTGAAGAAGGTGTGCCACACTCTGGAAATGAACTGGGGTCCACGATCAGACACAATGTCTTCAGGAATACCGAAATGACGGAATACATTGTGGAACAAGGCTTCGGCGGCTTCAAATGCAATGGGAAGACCCTTGATGGGTATGAATTTACAAGCCTTGGAGAATCGATCCACGATTACCAACACGCAGGTGAAGTTCTTTGATGGTGGCAAATCTGTCATGAAATCAATTCCCAGGTGTGTCCACGGTCGGCGAGGTATCAGTAAGGGAACCAGTTTACCCTCAGGAAGCCTCCTAGGAGTGTTGGCAACGGCACAAACTGAGCACCCTCTGATGTAGCGGGAGACATCCTGAGTCATGGAGGACCACCAGTAGCGTTGTCGCAGGAGCAAGAGGGTACGTGAACTGCCTGGGTGTCCAGAGCTTGGAGAGGTGTGAGCTAAGTCCATGAGGGGCTGATGGAGATCCGGTGGAACATAGAGAAGCCCCTCAGGACCTCCCGGCGGAGTGGGTTCGGAGCGGTTAGCTTGGGTGATGCGTTGGTTGATGGACCACTGGATGGGGCTGACGATCATGGCTGGAGGGAGGACAGGTTCCGGATCGGAGCTCTCTGGATCGGGTTGATACAAACGGGATAAGGCGTCTGCCTTGCAATTCTTGGTTCCAGGACGGTAGGAGACAGTGAAGTTGAATCTAGTGAAGAAGAGGGCCCAACGGGCCAGGTGAAAGTTCAGTCTCTTTGCATCTCGGAGGTACTCCAGGTTACGGTGATCGGTAATCACTTCGAACTTATGGTTTGCTCCCTCCAGCCAGTGTCTCCACTCCTCCAAGGCTTACTTGATGGCCAGAAGCTCTCTGTTCCCGATGTCATAATTTTGCTAATTTGCTAATTTCGTAATTTTCGGTTAAGACTGTAGTTGTGGATGAAGCGACGATAGAAATTTGCAAACCCCAGGAAACGTTGTAACTCTTTCACAGTAGTGGGTAATGGCCAGTTGCGGATGGTTTCCACCTTCCTCTGGTCATTTGGATGCCGTGTTGGTCAATGATGTAGCCCAGGAACTGCACGGAGGTGGTATGGAACTCGCACTTCTCCAGCTTGAGGTATAGATGGTGTTGATGTAGCTTCTCGAGGACCTGGGAGACGTGTTGGCGATGTTTGGCCATGTTCCGGGATAAAATGAGGATGTCATCTATGTAGACCACGACAAACCGGTGGAGGAACTCCCGGAACACCTCATTCATATAATTCTGAAACACGGAGGGAGAGTTAGACAGGCCATACGGCATGGCCCGGTATTCATAGTGTCCCGACGGTGTGATGAAGGGAGTTTTCCACTCGTCCCCCCGGCGTATACGAATGAGGTTATACGCACTCTGCAGGTCCAGCTTGGAGAAGATATGAGCTCCCCGTAGCTGCTCCAGAGCTGCCGGGACCAGAGGAAGGGGATAGCTGAATTTCACCGTCTGGGAGTTCAGGTGACGGTAGTCGATGCACGGCCTCAAGCCTCCGTCCTTCTTGGCCACGAAGAAGCAGCTTGAAGCGGCAGGGGATGTCGATGGTCGGATAAAACGTTGCTTTAATGCCTCCTGAACGTACTCCACCATGGCCTTCTGTTCCGGGATGGACAATGGGTAAACCCTACCCTTGGGTAGAGTAGCCCCAGGCAGCAGGTCAATAGCGCAGTCCCATGGCCGGTGAGGTGGTAGTTGCGTTGCCAACCGCTTGCTGAACACATCCTGGAACGCCTGGTATTCAGGAGGAATTTCCACAGAGGCTAGTTTCAGGACTTTCAATGGAGGTTGAGAGGAGAGGAAGAACGTTGGAGTCGGAAGAAGAAGATTTTCTGATTGGAGATAGACAGTTTGTGAAACATTCGTCACTCCACTTGAGGATCTCACCCGTGTTCCACTGGATGTCTGGCTGGTGTTGTGTGAGCCAGGGGCGTCCCAGGATGATGTCCACGGTGGACCCTTCCAGCAGCATGAATGTGATTTCCTCCTTGTGAAGACAGCCAATGCGGAGCGTCAGTGTGGGGGAGAAATGTCGAATGTGACCACGGCTCAGCGGTTTTCCCTGGATAGTGTGGATGCGGAGATCCTGTTGGCAGCGTTTTCGACGTACATTCAGTTTCTGGAGAATCTGGGGCCTGATGAAGTTCCCTGCGGAGCCAGAGTCGATGAGGGCTTGTGCTGAAACACAGACATGAGGGTTAAGGAGATGCACAGTGGTTCTGGTGAGAGATGCAATACGAGCAGGCAGTTGGATTGTACTCACTGCTAGACGTGGTGGTCGAATGGGACAGGCAGCGATGAAATTATCCTTTCCCCCACAGTACAAACAGAGATGTTGTTGAATTCTTCTCTGACGCTCCGCACGAGTCAGGCGATAGGAATCCACCTGCATAGCTTCTGGTGCTGGAAGGGCGACAGATGGTGTGGCGGGCAGAGGATTAACAGTGGGCGTGTGGCGCGCACATGCTGAATAACGCTGGGCCACTCGGATGGTCTTTTGGATTAAGTTCTCCAGCCCCATTGTATCATCGTACACGACCATTAACTGTTTAACGTGAGGATTCAAACCCTGGCGAAAGGCTGTTATTAGAGCCGGTTCGTTCCAGCCACTAGCGGCCGCTAGTGTACGAAATCGGAGAGCATACATACTCACAGATTCATCACCTTGGTGGATATGGAAGAGTTGGTCATGTACAGCGAGATCGGCGGTACATTGTCCGAACACCTCCCGGAAGTGATTGAAGAAGGTGGCGATGGTGGCTGTTACGGGGGCGTTGGCTTCCCAGAGGGGCTGGGCCCATTGCAGCGCTCATCCTGAGAGCAGGGAGATGACAAACGCCACTTGGGCACGCTCGGATGCGAAGAGCTGAGACTGGGCTTCCAGATAGAGCGAACACTGAAGGAGAAACCCACTGCAATCCTCCGCCGCACCGGAGAATGCCGCTGGTCGGGCCATGGGACTGACAGAGGTAGCTGGAAAAGAAGCAGCGGGTGCTGGGTGCAGGAGTGCTTGGCGAACAGCGTGCCCGAGATCTGCTGTTGAAAGCAAGTCGACTATTTCTAAATAAAGTGTAAATGTCAGTATGTGTGTGTGTGTGTGTTGTGGTTTACCATAAATGTAGCGTGGTTTACGTTCCAGGTGAGCGTGGTGAGGCTTCTGTTTCCGGGGTCGACGACAGAATCCTCGATGATGTAAACCGTGCGCGACAGGTTCCCCGGGAAGATGCGCTCCGCCCAGCGAGGCATACGATTGGTCTTCGTGAGGAGCCGTCGGGACAGGAGGAGGTTATCTGATGTCACCTCGCGAAAAACTACGTCCTCTGTCAGAACATGAGTGCTGAGAGGAACACGGTAAAAACATGGTAAAAGTAATTCACCCGCTGCGTGGTGAATCGCAACATTACAAACTTGGATTTGAAGCAAAACATCAATGAAAATCAGACAAAAAGACAAAGTGAACTGTGAACTTAACGGCGTTAATGAGGGGAAAGAACTACAATCCCATGATGCACTGCAAATGACAATCAAACTGAAAACAACTTGGAACTTGTATGTAGAAATATTTTATATTTACCCAGAAAGCACAGAACGTTCCCCTAATGTTAGTATTTGGTTCCCGTTTGGTTATTATTTTGCCACCATAAAATAACGTTCCCAGAACGTTGCAGGGAGGTTATTTTTAAATAACCTAAAAATAATACAGGACGTTCCCTAATGGTTATTTTTAGATAATTATTTTTATAACCATGTAAACTAACCTTACAATTAAAATGTTTAAACAAAATTGTGTAATAATTGTGTAATGACCTATATAGAGCTCTGAAATTAGTTTAATACAGCATTTAATAAAATGTAGAAATTAGATCAATCAAAACGCGTTACTTTACACAGCAACTTTAAAGCTAAAATATTAAGCCAGGGTTAAGCGTAGTGTGAAAAGCACAGAAATCATACATTTGTGGGTTTGTTTCTAGCTTCATTTACTAACCCTAAAAATGAACGTTCTGGGAACGTTAGGGAAACTTTAAAATAACGTTCTACAAACCAAAACTAATGTTCTATTTCTGTTAAGAAAACATTCCTAGCTAACCAAAAACAAACCGTAAAGAACGTTCTGGGAACGTTAGAATTAGTGAGTTTGGGTTATTAATAATTAGTAATCTGTGTGGGTTTGGGTACCTGTGTGGGTTTGGGTACCTGTGTGGGTTTCTGTGTGGGTTTGGGTACCTGTGTGGGTTTGGGTACCTGTGTGGGTTTCTGTGTGGGTTTGGGTACCTGTGTGGGTTTAGGTACCTGTGTGGGTT
The DNA here is from genome assembly GCA_039654105.1 of Coreius guichenoti. Lineage (NCBI taxonomy): Eukaryota > Metazoa > Chordata > Actinopteri > Cypriniformes > Gobionidae > Coreius > Coreius guichenoti. The sequence continues at coordinate 1,191,753 of CM077178.1, read as the reverse complement.
TGGGTACCTGTGTGGGTTTGGGTACCTGTGTGGGTTTAGGTACCTGTGTGGGTTTCTGTGTGGGTTTGGGTACCTGTGTGGGTTTCTGTGTGGGTTTGGGTACCTGTGTGGGTTTAGGTACCTGTATGGGTTTGGGTATCTGTGTGGGTTTGGGTACCTGTGTGGGTTTGGGTTTCTGTGTGGGTTTCAGTACCTGTATGGGTTTGGGTATCTCTGCCAGAAGGCCGTGGACACCAGCTCCCACGCGCTCTTGATGTCCGTCTCACTGAAGAAATGCTTCCCCATCACGAGCCCAAAAGAGCCTGAACACAGAAACAATAGCTTCCTCTTTTAAACTTCTGTGTCATCATGTTTATACCTGGAGACTAGACCTACATACATATAAAATATGCTGGTATTAAATGATCTTCTTATTCATAGATCACGGTATTTACATGGTACACGTACAAACCCGATTCCAAAAAAGTTGGGACACTGTACAAATTGTGAATAAAAACAGAATGCAATGATGTGGAAGTTTCAAATTTCAATATTTTATTCAGAATACAACATAGATGACATATCAAATGTTTAAACTGAGAAAATGTATCATTTTAAGGGAAAAATAAGTTGATTTTAAATTTCATGGCATCAACACATCTCAAAAAAGTTGGGACAAGGCCATGTTTACCACTGTGTGGCATCCCCTCTTCTTTTTATAACAATCTGCAAACGTCTGGGGACTGAGGAGACAAGTTGCTCAAGTTTAGGAATAGGAATGTTGTCCCATTCTTGTCTAATACAGGCTTCTAGTTGCTCAACTGTCTTAGGTCTTCTTTGTCGCATCTTCCTCTATGATGCGCCAAATGTTTTCTATGGGTGAAAGATCTGGACTGCAGGCTGGCCATTTCAGTACCCGGATCCTTCTTCTACGCAGCCATGATGTTGTAATTGATGCAGTATGTGGTCTGGCATTGTCATGTTGGAAAATGCAAGGTCTTCCCTGAAAGAGACGACGTCTGGATGGGAGCATATGTTGTTCTAGAACTTGGATATACCTTTCAGCATTGATGGTGCCTTTCCAGATGTGTAAGCTGCCCATGCCACACACACTCATGCAACCCCATACCATCAGAGATGCAGGCTTCTGAACTGAGCGCTGATAACAACTTGGGTTGTCCTTGTCCTCTTTAGTCCGGATGACATGGCGTCCCAGTTTTCCAAAGAGAACTTCAAATTTTGATTCGTCTGACCACAGAACAGTTTTCCACTTTGCCACAGTCCATTTTAAATGAGCCTTGGCCCAGAGAAAACGCCTGCGCTTCTGGATCATGTTTAGATATGGCTTCTTTTTTGACCTATAGAGTTTTAGCCGGCAACGGCGAATGGCACGGTGGATTGTGTTCACCGACAATGTTTTCTGGAAGTATTCCTGAGCCCATGTTGTGATTTCCATTACAGTAGCATTCCTGTATGTGATGCAGTGCCGTCTAAGGGCCCGAAGATCACGGGCATCCAGTATGGTTTTCCGGCCTTGACCCTTACGCACAGAGATTGTTCCAGATTCTCTGAATCTTTGGATGATATTATGCACTGTAGATGATGATAACTTCAAACTCTTTGCAATTTTTCTCTGAGAAACTCCTTTCTGATATTGCTCCACTATTTTTCGCCGCAGCATTGGGGGAATTGGTGATCCTCTGCCCATCTTGACTTCTGAGAGACACTGCCACTCTGAGAGGCTCTTTTTATACCCAATCATGTTGCCAATTGACCTAATAAGTTGCAAATTGGTCCTCCAGCTGTTCCTTATATGTACATTTAACTTTTCCGGCCTCTTATTGCTACCTGTCCCAACTTTTTTGGAATGTGTAGCTCTCATGAAATCCAAAATGAGCCAATATTTGGCATGACATTTCAAAATGTCTCACTTTCAACATTTGATATGTTTTCTTTATTCTATTGTGAATAAAATATAAGTTTATGAGATTTGTAAATTATTGCATTCCTTTTTTATTCACAATTTGCACAGTGTCCCAACTTTTTTAGAATCGGGTTTGTAAAAAAATGGAATAAATGTAAATGGAAGAAACTTTGGTACTTTGGAGAAAAGTGTGGTTACCATGGTGATATTATCAAAAACGTCTATCGAGCGGAAGTAGTATTAGCAGATAAAAACATAGCGGATAAAGCTGGATCACACAGAGCACACAAAACCAGACATCAACACACACACTGACCCTGTGAATGTTCAGAGCCGTTTCAGAGCTTATATGATGATAAATTCATGTTTAACGGTATTATCGTTTATCTGCCGTAATCCGCTTTAGCGAAGAAACAACCTCAACGCTTATAGCGGAACTTCCTCTCCTTTATAACGCAATTATTAGTCAGATTTAGCATTAATTACAGCTCTTAAATTCACCAGTTTATTTCTTTGTTAGGTCAGTGTAGTAATTTTTCAACATTATCCGTTTATTGAACAAATAAAGCGTCACACCATCAGCAGCGCGCGCGCACGAGACACGAGCGAGACAAACAAATGAACGCGAATAATCCCGAATAGAAGCCGAATAAACACGAATACAGACGGCAAAGCAAAAACATATTTTATTTAGTAAATTCACTCACTGTGATCCTGCAGCTCCGCTTTAAAATCACCGACATCCGCTGCATTTCCGCCCTCTGTGCGCGCGCGTGCTCGTGTCCGCGTCAAAAGCAATAAGAGTAAAATGAGCAAATTATTACTGTATATTATCACTCTTAGTAATGCTCTAAAATTATCTACAAAATTATATATATAATGGACTTGTAATTATAGCTGTAGTACATAGTATTTCAATATACAAAATACATAAATAAATCGTTAAATGCCTAATTAAATATTTAAATAATATATATAAATCATTAAATAAATGTTGAAATATATAAATAAATCGTTAAATGCATGATTAAATAATTAAATACACACACACAAACACACACACACACACACACACACACACACACACACACACACACACACACACACACACACATATATATATATATAATTATTTAATTATGCATTTAACGGTTTATTTATATATTTCAACATTTATTTATTGATTTAATTTTGAGTAATTTGGCCCTCCATATTTTATATATACATATACAGTATACATATTCCAGAAATATGCACAAATGCCATGTGAAACTGATAACGCAATAAAATGCATGTTAATTAAATAATCAAGAAAATAAATACTATTAATAATCATGTAGAGCAAATTTATACATTTATTTGTTTTTTATACTATATATATATATGCAAGCACAAAATTATGAAATTAAATCAGAGTCAGAGCAACTGATTTACTCACATAAACACAGAAAATGCAGAAAATAATTCATATTTTCAGGTTGCTGCAGTTTTAATTTCAGCCACTAGATGGAGACGCGTTTCCACTATTAAAACTACTCATTATCTCTGGATCCGAGCACTAAAATAATACACACTGAATCATGAACACACTCCACACATCAAACACACTTTAATTAGAAGTCGTTTTAATTGTTTATAATACATGCTTATTTATAAATGAAGAAATTCAGTAAACTCAAATCAATTTGTGTCTCTTTTTAGAGTCTCATATAGGCTAAACAATAACTACACAAACAACTTAAAACTTCTTAAAATGTTTAATTGATGGTGTTGTATTGACACCAGTAACAGTTCAAACAAACATGTGAATAATATGAAAGTATGTAAATGTGTTTTAATTGTGGTGGTGTCCGGATGAAGGACGCATGTGCAGAAACCCCTCATCATCTTCATCCTTCAGTCTGAATCTCATTACAGTCTCACAACCGTCAGAGCATCAACACAAACCTGTCGACATGAGCGGATCTCACTACATCTGCACGGTAAGAGCTCTTTACATTATCTTCAGAAGTAGGGTAGAAGTTTACAATGAATCCCAAATGAGCTGCTGAATAACCTGTGTGTTGTGTTGTGTTGTTGCAGATGTGTTTTGTGATGTGCGTGTTTGGATGGCATGATCTAGATAACAGTGAATATGACTGCTGGCCTCTGGACAGACCAGATGAACTCAACATGATCGACTGCGGAGGTACCACACACACACACACACACACACACACAAACACACACACACACACACACACACACACACAGAGACTCAAACACAAAACATGATCGACTGTAGAGGTACGACAGACACACACACACACAGACAGTCACACACAGAGACTCTCTCTCTCACACACACACACACACACACACACACACACAACATTATTCGACTGTGGAGGTGCAACACACACACACACACATATTCAAACACAGACACACTCACACACACACACACACTCACACACACACAACATGATCGACTGCGGAGGTACGACACACACACACACACACACACACACTCTCTCTTGCATACACACTCACTCACACACACTCTCTCTCGCATACACACTCACTCAAACACACTCTCTCTCACACACACTCACTCAAACACACTCTCTCACACACACACACTTACACACACACGCACTCAAACATACTCTCACACACACACACACATATCACACACACACTCTCTCTCACACTCACACACAAACACTTTCGATGTTTGTGTGAGTGTGTGCGTGTGTGTGTGTGTGAGAGAGAGAGAGTGTGTGTGTGTGAGAGTGAGTGTGTGAGGTCCCCTTGATGAAAACAGCTTTAATAAATCTTTCTAAGTGATGTTTTCTGAAAATGTAAAACTGCAGAAAGTTTTCTGTGACGGGTAGGTTTAGGAGAAAAAATATACAGTTTGTACAGTATAAAAATCATTATGTCTATGGAAAGTCCCCATAAAACAAGGAAACCCATTGTGTGTATGTGTGTGTGTGTGTGTAGGTCTAGAGATGGCGTGGGTCCTGCGTCCTCCAGAGAAGGTTCTGAGCGGTGAAGATTTCTCTGTCATTTACTCTGTGACCGTCAGAGATGAGTTTTACCAGTGGGCCGTCGACAATGACATCTTCATACACCGGTATCATGATCTCATATCTACTTCATAGACTGACAGATAGATAGATAGATAGATAGATAGATAGATAGATAGACAGATAGATAGATAGATAGATAGATAGATAGATAGATAGATAGATAGATAGATAGATAGATAGATAGACAGATAGACAGATAGATAGAACATCTCAGTTACTGATGTAACCCTCGTTCCCCAAAGGAGGGAATGGAGACGTTACGTCGATACTGGATACTGGCCAGTGAGATTTGCATGCCAAGCCACTCCTACCCGGACATAGGGGTATAAATACGGCCGGCTCGCACTTACTCACTCATGTTTTGCTGAGGAGCCGAGACAAGGATCCTCGTCATTCAGCAGTTGTTCAGGGCTGTGGCAAGAGGGATGTAACATCTCCGTTCCCTCCTTCAGGAAACGAGGGTTACATAAGTAATCTAGACGTTCCCATTCAGTCAGTCACGTTCGACGTTTCAGTCAGTCGTAATGGGATCCCTATGGAAAGCGCAACAGCCACTGAACTGTGTTACGAGTGTTGGAGACGCAGATGCTGGCAAGCTGCCGCGTGCCCTTTTGGCATCTGCTCTCGCACAGTCGTAACTTACCCAGCGCCCCATGAAAGCAGAAGGAGAATAGTCCTCCATACCAGACGGGATTGGAGGGACAGGACTTATTCTGGAGACGGTCGTAGCTGCTGTTCCTCTTATCGTGATATTTCACAGGGAAGAGTGCTTTGGATCTCAATTCCCATACTTTACTGCCATGACCAGTGTTGTTAATGCTGGGGAAGTGTGCCTAGTCAAATAGAGAGGGGCGCTACGGAGGCCACACCCTGCAAAGGGGAGGTAACGTGTGGTAGATACACATATGGACTGACCCGTGGGACAGCACTACATACGGAAGATCTCTGTGGTAGGTCCTGCCTAGTATGAAATACTACCTGATGCAGAGACAAGGCAGAACAGAAACTGCCCAGGGAAAGATGGGTTTACCGACAGGGAAACTGTACCGTGGAAAGTACACATATGGGATTACCAAGGGGGAATCACAGCATATGGGCGTCCAGTACAAGGGTTGACCGGCCGGACATGCACACGAGGACTGGGCCTTGCGTCAGATGCCTCCGCCGCGTCTGACTGCCGAAGGATACTGGAGGAACACGATTCAGGGTTTGCCAAGTGGAGAACTCACCTGAAGAGCAAAGTAGGCGGTCGTATCCCCCCGCTAGAGGGGAATGGCGCTGCAAGCGAGACATCGAGCCAGCCTTCCCGTACATTACCTGTTTGTACCCAACACACGGGAAGAAACCGGCTCAACCCGGAGATTGTTGAAGATGTTAGGTGTCGCCCAGCCCGCAGCTCTGCAAATACCTTCCAGAGAGGTGCTGTGCACCAACGGCCAGGAGGATGCAACCCCCCCCCGAGCGGAGTGAGCCCTCACTCCGAGGAGGCACCGCTCGCCTTGGGACTGGTACGCCAAGGCGATGGCATCCACTATCCAGTGGACCAGTTTGGAGAGAGCCTTTCCCTTCTGCTGACCTCCAAAGCAGACAAAGAGCTGCTCTGAGCTTCTGAAGCTCTGCGTGCGGTCCTCTTAAACACGCAACGCGAGGGCACCTGGTCCCTAAAGGGAGTGGTGGGAACTTTAGACACATATCACATGAGAAAGGGACGGCCCGAATTCAAGGCACGATTCGCTGAACGAAAATGCCTGCAGGTCCCCCATCCTCTTGAAGGAAGTGAGCACAGGCAGGAGCACTGTCTTTAGAGACAGGATTTTAAGTTCGACTGGCTCCAGAGGCTCAAAGGGAGCTCTCTGTAGACCGGAAAGGACCACAGAGAGGTGCCAGGAAGGGAATGAGGCGCAGTCTGGGAGGATTTAACCACCAGGCGCCTCTCAGGAACCTGATGACCAGGTCGTGCTTTCTCAGTGACTTGCCATTGATGGCATCATGATGTGCTGCGATGGCGGCAACATAGACTTTTAAGGTGGAGGGGGACAGCCTCCGCACCAACCTCTCTTGCAGGAAGGAAAGTACCGAGCTGATCAGGCATTTCTGGGGGTCTTCCCGCTGGAAAGAACACCACTCAGCGAACAGACTCCACTTCAAAGCAGAAGCACGCCTGGTAGAGAGGGCTCTAGCTTGAGTGGTAGTGTCTACCACCGCCGGTGGTAGGCCACTTAAATCCTCCGCGTCCCATCCAGAGATCACACATGGAGGTTCCAGAGGTCTGGATGTGGGTGCCATATGATGCCCCGTCCCTGAGAAAGTAGATCCTTCCTCAGGGGAATTTGCCAGGAAGGGGCTGTCGCGAGGAGCATTAGGTCCGAAAACCAGGGCCGGGTGGGCCAGTAAGGCACAACCATCAAGACCTTCTCCTCGTCCTCCCTGACCTTGCAGAGTGTCTGTGTGAGCAGGCTCAGTGGGGGAAACGCGTACTTGCATAGGCCCCAGGGCCAGCTGTGTGCCAGCGCATCCGTGCCAAGGGTCCCCTCGGACAGGGAATAGAACAACTGGCAGTGGGAGGACTCCTGGGAGGCAAACAGGTCTACCTGTGTGCCCCCGAATCGACTAAAGATCAGCTGGACCACCTGAGGTGGAGTTTTAATTCTCCCTGGAACGTGAGCTGTTGGGAGAGCGCGTTGTCCACATGATTGAGCTTGCCTGAGATGTGAACGGCGCAAAGCGGCTTGAGCCACTGCTGACACCAGAGGAGGAGATGGCGGGCGAGTTGTGACATGCAATGTGAGCGTACCCCGCCTTGGCGGTTGGTCGCAGTGTTGTCCGTACAGACCAACACATGCTTGCCCTGAAGCAACAGCTGAAACCGGCGCAGGGTGAACAGCACTGCCAGCAACTTCAGGCAATTGGTATGCCAGTGCAGTCGAGGTCCCGTCCAGGAGCCCAAAGCTAATTGCACACAGGGCCCCAACCTGTTCTGGAGGCATCTGTTGTCACAACAACATGCCTGGACACTTGTTCTAGGGGCACTCCGGCACGTAGAAAGGCAAGGTCTGACCAGGGGCTGAATGTTTGGCAACAGCTCGGTGTGATGGCCATCGCCATGCACATCTCGGGACTTGGCAGGACGTGTAGCCAGTGCTGAAATGGTCTCATGTACATCAATCTGAGTTACCATGGCTGCGGATGCCATATGCCCCAGGAGCCTCAGTGGAACCGCTGTCTTCCACCTGAACGTATTCAGGTAGTCTGCTCGTCTGTGAGACACACCGTCATATTGACCGAGTCCAACTCCATACTGAGAAAAGAGATGCTCTGCGAGGGGGATAGCTTGCTCATTTCCCAGTTGGCCCAAAGCCCCTGATGGCGGAGGTGCCTGAGCACCTGGTGTTCGCATAACTGATCCAGAGAGTGCACTAGAATGAGCCAGTCGTAGAGATGCGAATACCCACCTCCCTGAATGGGGTGAGGGCAGCCACCGCGACTTTTGGTAAAGATGCGGGGAGACAGGGACAGCCCAAAGGGGAGGACTTTGTACTGATATGCTTGACCCTCGAAAGTAAAGCGTAGGAACGGGGTAAAATCAAGACATGGAAGTACGTGTCCTTCAGGTCGAACACTGCAAACCAATCCTGGGGGCGAACGCACGTGAGGATGCGTTTCTGCATGAGCATCTTGAATGGGAGCTTGTGAAGGGCAGGATACGATACGACAGGATAAGCTCTGCTGTTTCTCTGCCACAGGAATCCACTCAGATGAAGATGAATGAATGAGAGTGAGCTGGCCGTATTTATACCCGTATGTCCGGGTAGGAGTTGCTCGGCATGCAAATCTCACTGGCCAATGTCCATTGGCTCGTTTAGTTACCACTTGGAGGTGATTGGGTTCCCAGGTGAGACCCCAATATGTCTGTATCGACGTAATGTTGAACGCTGATATAGTGTTGATTGAGTGTTGTCTAGCTGTTTGTCTGTTCTCCATCAGGTCCATCACAGATCCAGCTGAAGCCCGGCGCTTCTGTGAGCAGCACGAATGTCCCAACAACTGGAAGGATGCAAACGGAGAAAACTGCTGCATCCATCATGCCAACATCCACTCCTGCCCCATGGGATACATGGTACAAAACGTATGAATAAAGCTGCTGAATAAAGACCCAATGAAGAAGCTCGGGAAGCTCACTGTCATTGTGGTTTGTGTTTGTTCTGTAGAAACAAGCTGAGGAGAGAATCTGCGGCCCCTGGATCCCCGACGACGGCCGTATATTCACTCACACCATCTCCACTTCTGGAAAAATGACCCAGACCAACTGGAGCGCCAAGGTCACACACGTACACGCACACACTCTCGCTCTCTCTCACACACACACACGCACACTCACAGACTCACACAGATACTCACACACACTCACACAAAAATACACACACACACACTCTCGCTCTCTCTCTCACACACACACCTGTGTGTTGCTTCATGTCAGTGTTGTGATCTCTAAACGCTCTACGTTCAGGTGGTGCTGTTTCACGAGGGATTGACGTCTCTGATCGCTCACATCCGTGTGGGAAACATGCAGGTCGCGCTGGAGGCCAAGAGCACCGTCCTGCCCGCTATCAGTACTGTATCTGTGTGTGTGTGTGTGTGTGTGTGTGTGTAAGGATTATGAACTGTTCAAAGTCATTCTAAATTCTAAATTAAATTTATAATGTTACAAAAGTTTCTATTCAAATAAATAAACTTTCTATTTATTAAAGAAAAAATATGAAGATATGAAAATCTGAAGCAGCACAACTGTTTTCAACACTGATAATAATCATAAATGTTTGTTGAGCATCAAATCCTCATATCAGAATGATTTGTGAAGGATCATGTGACACTGAAGACTGGAGTAATGATGATAAATTCAGCTTTGATCACAGGAATAAATTATACTTTACTATATATTCACATAGAAAACAGCTGTTATACATTCTAATAATATTTCACATTTTTTACTGTTTTATTTTTTTTTGGGGGATCAAATAAACAGTCCTGGTGAGCAGAAAAGACTTATTTTACAAACATTAAAAAATTCCAACATTTTGAACAGTAGTGTATATAATAAAATAAATTTAATTGTAAAATTAATTTTAAAGTGTAACCAAACTATTAATGAATAATTAATTTAGCATTGAAACAACAACTGACATTCATTGATGTTCAGTCACATCCCTCACTTTGCCTATTTTTAAGGTTTATAGTAAAAAAAGTGCATGGAAAATGTATTTTAATAAAATATATACCACTCATTTATCAGATAATCACAAGTCGACCTGAACGTGTCAGTCTTAGAAAAAAAGTTCAGTGGGTTCTATATAGAACTCTAGAGTTCCTGACTCAATTTAGAACCCTTTATGCCAAAAAGGTTCTATATATACAGTATATAGAATAATTCCATGGAACCTTTCCATTGCACCAAAAACCAAAACTGGTTCTTTTGAAGCGCCTGACCGAACCCTGTATGGTTCATGTAGAACCTTTTCTTCTTCGAGTGCTGATGTGTTTTTGTGTGTTTTCAGTGTGTGGTGATGGTGTGTGTGAGGAAGAGGAGAGCTGCTCCACGTGTCCCGCTGACTGCGGCGACTGTCCTCTCAGTTCTGCTGTACGAGCTGCCATCGGCCTCACCGTCACCTTCATCATTATCAGCTTCATCACCAGTGCGATGGTGAGCGTGCACACGTAGACATAAAGAATATAGAATACATGTAAGAGAAATTGTATCCTCAATCCGTGCTTCGGATGAGACGTTAAACCGAGGTCCTGACTCGCTGTGGCCCGGCATCCTGGCCAAATCTTCCCATTGGCCTCTGTCCATCATGGCCTCCTAATAATCCCCATATACTGATAGGCTGCACATTGATGGTGGTTGAGGAGATTCCCCCCTTCTATATGTAAAGCGCTTTGAGTAACCAGAAAAGCACTATATAAATGTAACGAATTATTATTATAATTGTACAAAATTTGACGCTGCAAGACCCGCCAAATGCTCTCAAGGTTTCTGACCATTGATACAAATATTCAATTCAATTCAAGTTTGTTTGTATAATGCAGTGGTTGCCTCTAATTTCAAATGGCTACTGATATAAGGCCAGTTTTCCTGTTGTAGAGCACATAAACAAATAAATTTGCTTAAACAAAGAAACAATGGGCTACAATATATATATATATATATATATATAAAGATTTAATATATGTGGCTTTGTCTGGTTTGAAACATTTACTGTTAGTATGATGATGATGATTTGTGTGTGTGTGTGTATGTGCAGTGGTTTAAATATCAGAAAAAGAAACTCTTCTGGGATGAGAGCTGGATCATCGACTTCAGTCACATTAAACAAGGTGAGCGAGAACACAAGTGTGTGTGTGGGTGTGTACAAAAAGTCGCTGTTTGGATTTAAATAGGCAAATCCTTAAGAGTCTATGATCGGATCATTACTGCAGTGATTATTATGTTTCTAGCATGTTATATGTTTGTGAAAGAATGATGAATAATTTTCACACATCTTTGGGATGTGCTGGAGGAGACTTTACAGAGTGCTGGACTCTTGCATTGTCAATACAAGATCTTGACCAAAAAAATTGATGCACCATTTATTTCCATCAAGAGGTGCATCATTTTTTAAAGTCATCCTGGAATATGGCCATGATGTGTCTTCCTACATGGTGGTTTAAGAAATGAAAAGCTACACACTCCATCAATTAGGGTTGGAAGAACTGTTGCCAAACATATAACATGCTAGAAACACAATAATCACTGCAATAATGATCCAATCAGAGAGTCTTAAGCATGTGCCAATTTAAATCCAAACAGCAACTTTATTTTTTTGGCCAGGCAGTGTATATGTGTGCGCGTGTCAGTGTCTAATTTGTGTGTGTGTGTTCAGATTACGTTGCCCGGGCGACCATGGGCAGCATCATGAGTGTCCCAGCGGCGAACAGCGACTCTAATGCCAGCTGTGTGACGGGACTGAGCTCCTACACGGGCGTCACCGCGACACGCAAACAACTCTACACACAGACCGGCATCTAGTGAGTACATACACAGACATAACGTATGCAAGTTTGGGCTCACTAAGATTTTTTTAATGTTTTGAAAGAGTCTCTTCTGCTCACCATGGCTGCATTTATTTGATCATAAATACAGTAAAACAGTGAAATATTACTCCAGTGTATAACAGATGTTTTCTATATGAATATATGGTAAAGTGTAATTTATTCCTGTGATCAAAGCTGAATTTTCAACATCATTACTCCAGTCTTCAGTGTCACATGATCCTTCAGAAATCATTCTAATATGCTTCATACATTTTATGTTTCAGAAATCTTTGATGAATAGAAAGTTCCAAAAGAACAGTGTTTATTTGAAATAGAATCTTTTGTAACATTTAAATGAGTTAATTTCTTTCAAAAATACCCTGAAAATTCTTCATCTTTTCAGTGATGGACGAACCGTTGCCATCAAGAAAATAAAAACGAAAACATTTTCCCTCTCGAAGACGATTCGCCAAGAGGTGAAACAAGTCAGGTGAGAATGACATGAACCCGACATCATCGTCTCTTCCTCATGATCATCAGTACGAATCGATCCAGGTGTCTGTGTTTGTCTTCAGGGAACTGGACCATCCAAACCTCTGTAAGTTCTTTGGAGGTTGTGTGGAGCTTCCCAACATCGTCATAGTAACAGAATACTGCCCTAAAGGAAGCCTGAATGACGTCCTGCTGAACGACGAGATTCCTTTAAACTGGGGCTTCAGGTGCACACACATACACACACACACACATATACACACACACACATACACACACACACACTCTCACAGACACACTCTCTCTTAATCTCTTTTAATAATGAAAATCATAATCTCTGTAAAATAAGAAATGACTATTTGTGTGTGTTTGCAGGTTCTCCTTTGCTACAGACATCGCTCGTGGGATGTCGTATCTGCATCAGTTTAAGATCTGCCACGGACGGCTGAAATCAGCCAACTGCGTGATCGACGACCGCTGGGTCTGTAAGATCACAGGTACAGCGCGTGCTCTCTGTTATACAGCTCAAACACACCTGTTGTAATGGAAGTCCACTGAGGCGAGTGTAGTGAGAACCCAAGTGCAGTTCATTAATCTTTATCTATAAATGTGAACAAAATACAAAATAAACAAAGACTTGACTTGGCTTGACTTGACTAAACTTGACCATGAACAAAAACATAAACTCACCAACAGCAGTTACATGAACAAAGCTAGACAAGGAACAATGGTAGGGGCTCTGGTGTGGTGGCCATGACATGACTTGGCTCTGACGTGGCAGCCATGACGGCTGGAGACTCTGGCGTGGCGGCCATGACAGCTGGAGACTCTGGCATGGCGGCCATGATGGCTGGAGACTCTGGCGTGGCGGCCATGATGGCTGGAGTCTCTGGCGTGGCGGCCATGACAGCTGGAGACTCTGGCGTGGCGGCCATGATGGCTGGAGGCTTTGGCGTGGTGGCCATGACGACTGGAGGCTCTGGTGTGGCGGCCATGGCGGCTGGAGGCTCTGGCGTGGCGGTCATTCAGGCTGAAGACTCTGCCGTGGCAGCCATGTCATGACTCTGGAATGGCGGGTACCACAGGATTGCAGGGCCACTCATCCGCAGTTCCCACAGTAAATGAGGAATCAATAGGAAATGAGAAGGAAATGAGAATTATATTATAATATAAATATATTGGGCCAGTTTCCACGGGACAGTGCTCTCAGGCATTAGATAATTCCAATGGTCGTCAAGTCCATTGCGAAAAATGCCCTTGAGGGCAACATCATTAAAGTCCAAAAAACTCCTTGACTTGACTTGACTTGACTTGACTTGACGACCATGAACAAAAAAATAAACTCATCAACAGCAGTTACATGAACAAAGCTAGACAAGGAACAATGGTAACATGAGGGCTATTTATACACAAAGACTAATGAGCGGTAAGAAACACCAATCACAAAACAGATCAGAGAAGCACATGACCTGAACAACCAATCAGAACATTACACATGAGACTAGGAAAGCACATGATCACATGACAGGATAAGGGGATCACATAACAAACCAGGAAACAGAAACCAAACTACAAAATAAAAGGCATGAAACAAAACCCACAACTAAACGTGACACCTGTGCTGTCTGTAACTCACCTGTGCTTTGAGCAGATTACTGTCTGTGGGTTTACCGGCGCGAGGACTGCGCTGAGCCGCTCACCACGTACCAGCAGAGACTGAAGGAGGTTTACACGCCGCCTGAAGCCCAGAGCGGCAGCCAGGAGCCCACGCTGGCCGGAGACGTGTTCAGGTGCACACGCTAACAGCACACACATCCTTTAAACTGGGGCTCCAGGTTCAAACACAAACACACGCACACTCACTCACACACACACACACACACACTCTCTCACACACACACAATATCATAACGGACTATCATTGTTTTTCATTTGCAGCTATTCAATAATCTTATTGGAGATTGCGACCCGGAATGATCCAGTGCCGGTGAGCATGTGTGTAAACGTCTGTCGTGATTATTGATTGACCGTCTGATCGCGGCTATTTGACATAATCAGTAAGAATAAGCACACTGTCGGCTGTTGACAAATAACATCAACATTAAGTTAAAGGGGTCATGACATGAGAAATCACATTTGCCTTGATCTTTTGACATATAAGAGGTCTTTGTACCATTAAAACATACTGCAAGTTTTAGAACTTCATTATAAACAAAGCATTAATTTAATCAAGCTCCAAAACAGCTCATTTTGATATTGCGGCATTTGTGACGTCACACATTTGCATATGCCCACCTCCAGAGCAAGACATCGACCAGTTTTACATCATCACATCATAGGCCCCACCCAACTGCACCATACGCCCCGCCCACTGATGATCAGTATCTTAACGGCTAACATTTGCCTACACTGGATGTGAGCGTTGTGTCAAAAACAAACAGAAACCATTATAATGACTGACGCTTTCTACACTGATACAGTATACAGATGTGCATTCAGATTATAATGACTGATGCTGTCTACACTGATACAGTATACAGATGTGCGTTCAGATTATAATGACTGACTGTCTACACTGATACAGTATACAGATGTGCGTTCAGATTATAATGACTGATGCTGTCTACACTGATACAGTATACAGATGTGCTTTCAGATTATAATGACTGATGCTGTCTACACTGATACAGTATACAGATGTGCGTTCAGATTATAATGACTGATGCTGTCTACACTGATACAGTATAGAGATGTGCGTTCAGATTATAATGACTGACGCTGTCTACACTGATACGGTATACAGATGCGCGTTCAGATTATAATGACTGACGCTGTCTACACTGATACGGTATACAGATGCGCGTTCAGATTATAATGACTGACGCTGTCTATACTGATACGGTATACAGATGCGCGTTCAGATTATAATGACTGACGCTGTCTATACTGATACGGTATACAGATGCGCGTTCAGATTATAATGACTGATGCTGTCTATACTGATACGGTATACAGATGCGCGTTCAGATTATAATGACTGACGCTGTCTATACTGATACGGTATACAGATGTGCGTTCAGATTATAATGACTGACGTTGTCTACACTGATACGGTATACAGATGTGCGTTCAGATTATAATGACTGACGCTGTCTACACTGATACGGTATACAGATGTGCGTTCAGATTATAATGACTGACGCTGTCTACACTGATACGGTATACAGATGTGCGTTCAGATTATAATGACTGACGCTGTCTACACTGATACGGTATACAGATGTGCGTTCAGATTATAATGACTGACGCTGTCTACACTGATACGGTATACAGATGTGCATTCAGATTATAATGACTGACGCTGTCTACACTGATACAGTATACAGATGTGCGTTCAGATTATAATGACTGACGCTGTCTACACTGATACGGTATACAGATGTGCGTTCAGATTATAATGACTGACGCTGTCTACACTGATACGGTATACAGATGTGCGTTCAGATTATAATGACTGACGCTGTCTACACTGATACAGTATACAGATGTGCTTTCAGATTATAATGACTGACGCTGTCTACACTGATACAGTATACAGATGTGTTCAGATTATAATGACTGATGCTGTCTACACTGATACAGTATACAGATGTGCGTTCAGATTATAATGACTGATGCTGTCTACACTGATACAGTATACAGATGTGTTCAGATTATAATGACTGATGCTGTCTACACTGATACAGTATACAGATGTGTTCAGATTATAATGACTGACGCTGTCTACACTGATACGGTATACAGATGTGTGTTCAGATTATAGTGACTGACGCTGTCTACACTGATACAGTATACAGATGTGCGTTCAGATTATAATGACTGATGCTGTCTACACTGATACAGTATACAGATGTGCGTTCAGATTATAATGACTGATGCTGTCTACACTGATACAGTATACAGATGTGCTTTCAGATTATAATGACTGATTCTGTCTACACTGATACAGTATACAGATGTGCTTTCAGATTATAGTGACTGATTCTGTCTACACTGATACAGTATACAGATGTGCGTTCAGATTATAATGACTGACACTTTCTACACTGATACAGTATACAGATGTGCATTCAGATTATAATGACTGACTGTCTACACTGATACAGTATACAGATGTGCGTTCAGATTATAATGACTGATGCTGTCTACACTGATACAGTATACAGATGTGCTTTCAGATTATAATGACTGATGCTGTCTACACTGATACAGTATACAGATGTGCGTTCAGATTATAATGACTGATACTGTCTACACTGATACGGTATACAGATGTGCGTTCAGATTATAATGACTGACGCTGTCTACACTGATACGGTATACAGATGTGCGTTCAGATTATAATGACTGATGCTGTCTACACTGATACAGTATACAGATGTGCGTTCAGTTTCTGACACCTGCCGACAACAGGACAAATGGAAGAGTGAACAAACGTTTGCTTTGATCGTCCAGTTTAAACCGCTTATTTCTGTACAGACTTCAGAAGGATCCCAGCGTCTGAAACAAGTGGATGGTTTATTTTAATGGCATCCCGGATCGCGTTGGAGGATTATATGTTTGTTCGGAGCATTTTGTTTTGTCAGCGAGGCACAGCGTAATGAGAGTTCGCAAAGAAACTTTAGTTGACAGCAGCGACTGTATTGTATCTGATAGCAGCTGCATCACAAACCATATGTAAATTATTTTATAACGCTTCGTCTGTAAATGACGTTTTATACGGATAATGTTTTCAATAGTGAGTGGTGTTGATACTGTTTCCTATGCAATGACGTTAGCCAATCATGGGCGTTTACTGACAAGCCTTAAAGGAGTCGCGCCTTAAAAACAGATAATTTCAGACAGAGGGTTGAAAATAATAGTTTTACTGCATATATTTTTGTGCAAAAAACTTAAAATTATAAGTGAACCTCAAGGAACATATTAAAATAATTGAATGTCATGACCCATTTAAAACAGTAACACTTTACAATGTGGTTTCATTTGTTAACATTAGTTAACTACATTAGTAAATTTAGTGTTTTGCACATGTTTCTGTGAGGGTTGTGTTTAGGGGTAGAGCTTGGGTTAGGCCATAGAAAATAGCATTAACCTGATATAAAATCAGTAGAAGTCTATGCAATGTCCTCACTAATATAGTGAAACAAATGTGTGTGTGTGTGTGTGTGTGTGTGTGTCAGGTGGAGGACGGCTCTCTGGAGTGTGCCTGGTGTCCTCCGCTGCCGGAGCTGATTTCGGGAAAAGCCGACAGCACCTGCCCCTGCCCTGCTGAATACGCTGAGGTGTGTGAACTGCCGAACTCATGAAAACATTCATACCCAAACCAAAAGAAAAAATATATCACTATTCACAAGAAAATGAAGCGTTTTTAGGAGTGATTAAGTTTGTTTTTTTAAACTACTTCTGGAACAAGAACAAATGCCCCGCCCTCGTCATCAGAGATAAGAAGAGATGAGAGAGAGAGGGAGGGGAAGTTTTAGATTTGTTTTTAGAAATTTAGATTTTCATGGTGACGTTCATGCATTCACGTTTCCTTCTTGAGCATCAGTGAATGTTTGCAGATTTTGTAATAGTTGTGTTTCAACGACCACGTCAAACACATGATTTCATTTACCATACTTTTTTGTAATATATAAGTTGAAGTCATGCATATATAAGACATAAATTCCTAATGAAAATCATAATCTCCAAAATTATTGAATTTATCGATAAAACTGCCACATCAAATGTGCAAAACAGTTAATCAGTGTTGTATAATAATGTTGGGAAGAGCTCAATGCAGTTTAACTAATCCGGACAAACAAAGACTCATGAAACACTATCACAAAACACAAACAATGGTTGATCATCCAGGTAATGACGCGGATTTAAAGAGGCTATATGTAGAATTCAGAAACCCTTGTTATTAGCGCCACCGGTGGCCGTTCAGTGAACTGCAGCAGAAACTTCCTGCTCGTGCTCACACTCACACTCGTGCACAGTAACACACAAGACCCTGATATACTCACGGCGACGTCTTTCTCATTCTGTTGGAAACACCTTTGCAGCGTTAAACTGTTAACGAACATCCCGACGCGTCTACTGCTGAGAGCGACGTCAGATGAATATGTGAATATGTGCTGCTCTTTCCTCTCAATAACACAATAAACACACAATAATGACAGCGGTGAGGAAACAGCCGTTCAGAAAGCATCTGATCACAGTGATGTGGATATGTTTGAGATTCACCGGCATCATGTCCGCAGATGAGCTTATTAAAATCACACTGTTATGATAGTTTGATTATAAAGTATATTTGAGACTATAGACTATATAGATCTGAATATGTGAGACTATAGTTTGAATGAATCTCTTTTCTTTGCATGACACATTGATATTACAGTACAGAACGGCTCTTTAGGCCATTTTTTTAAATCCTGAACATTGTATAAGCATTCGTTCGTTTCATGTGTCATTGAGCGGAAGAGAGGCTCTCGGGAGTGTAAACATCACATCCTTTTGATTTTCCCGGCAAAAACGTTCCGAGTCCTTCACATAAAAACCAGTCTACAGGCTTTATCATAGACAACATTGGAAGTCGTGGAAGATCTCGTTTTTTAAGTTTCGTTACAAGCTGTTCACACATTGGCAATAAAAAAGCGATTAATACATTAAAATTCTTACGTATAGCCTCTTTTAAAATCAAGCGTATGTAAACTCTTGAAGTGGTTCATTTGTGTAATATCAGTTATTGCGTTATACAACTGTTATGTGAAATAGCTTATTCAGGGCAGAACTAAATAAAAAAAGAACTTGGGATTTTTATGATTCCTCTTATTTTGTTATAATTATTAACATTTTGCAAATTCTGCTAGCTGCTAGGCCGCAACTGTACATGCCTTGATTGCAATGTAAGTCGCTTTAGATAAAAGCATCTGCTAAAAACAGAACTGTGTATTTTCATGTTAGTTAAGCACTTTCTACCGCAAATTCTCATTACAGTAATGTGGGGTTGGGTGCTTTCAGCTGTATGAACTTCCCTCTTATTTTTACTCTCTCTCTCTCTCTCTCTGTTTCTCCTCCTTTCATCCTGTTTTCATGCTATCAGCTGATTCGTCGATGCCGTGCTCATAACCCCACCCACCGGCCCACCTTTGAGCAGATCCGCAAGTTTGTCAACAAAATCAACCCACACAAAGTCAGTCCTGTCGACATGATGATGGAGCTGGTCAGTCCAACAAACACTCTCTCACACAAACATGTACTTAAAATGTCCTTACAATAATAACAAACCTGTGTGTGTGTGTAGATGGAGAAGTACAGTAAACATCTGGAGGTTCTGGTCGGCGAACGGACGCAAGATCTGATGCTGGAGAAACAGAAGACCGACAGACTGCTTTACAGTAAACGAACACTAATGTTACACAACACATATCTAATACTAATGACGTGACAATTCATTGACAAGACATGAAAAATAAAATAAAATAAAAATGCACTCGCAACCAAATCAATCCAAAATCACAGCCAATCAGAAGAGCGTGTGGGCGGAGTCTCTCTGTAAGCGCACTGCACTCGCAACCAAAGCAGTCTCAAATCAGCCAATCAGAAGAGCGTGTGGGCGGAGTCTCTCTGTAAGCGCACTGCACTCGAAACCAAAGCAATCCCAAATCAGCCAATCAGAAGAGCGTGTGGGCGCAGTCTCTGCGAGCACACTGCACTCACAACCAAATCAATCCCAAATCAGCCAATCAGAAGAGTGTGTGGGCGGAGTCTCTCTGTAAGCGCACTGCCCTCGCAACCAAATCAATCCCAAATCAGCCAATCAGAAGAGCATGTGGCGGAGTCTCTGCAAGCGCACTGCACTCGCAACTAAATCAATCCAAAATCACAGCCAATCAGAAGAGCATGTGGGCGGAGTCTCTCTGTAAGCGCACTGTCCTCGCAACCAAATCAATCCCAAATCAGCCAATCAGAAGAGTGTGTGGGCGGAGTATCTACAAGCGCACTACACTTGCAACCAAATAAATCCCAAATCAGCCAATCAGAAGAGCGTATGGGCGGAGTCTCTCTGTAAGCGCACTGCGCTCGCAACCAAATCAATCCAAAATCACAGCCAATCAGAAGAGCGTGTGGGCGGAGTCTCTCTGTAAGCGCACTGCACTCGAAACCAAAGCAATCCCAAATCAGCCAATCAGAAGAGCGTGTGGGCGCAGTCTCTGCGAGCGCACTGCACTCACAACCAAATCAATCCCAAATCAGCCAATCAGAAGAGTGTGTGGGCGGAGTCTCTCTGTAAGCGCACTGCCCTCGCAACCAAATCAATCCCAAATCAGCCAATCAGAAGAGCATGTGGCGGAGTCTCTGCAAGCGCACTGCACTCGCAACTAAATCAATCCAAAATCACAGCCAATCAGAAGAGCATGTGGGCGGAGTCTCTCTGTAAGCGCACTGCCCTCGCAACCAAATCAATCCCAAATCAGCCAATCAGAAGAGTGTGTGGGCGGAGTCTCTCTGCAAGTGCACTGCACTCGCAACCAAATCAATCCCAAATCAGCCAATCAGAAGAGTGTGTGGGCGGAGTCTCTCTGCAAGTGCACTGCACTCGCAACCAAAGCAATCCCAAATCAGCCAATCAGAAGAGCATGTGGGCGAAGTCTCTCTGCAAGTGCACTGCACTCACAACCAAATCAATCCCAAATCAGCCAATCAGAAGAGCATGTGGGCGGAGTCTCTACAAGCGCACTGCACTCGCAACCAAAGCAATCCCAAATCAGCCAATCAGAAGAGCATGTGGGCGGAGTCTCTCTGCAAGCGCACTGCACTCGCAACCAAATCAATCCCAAATCAGCCAATCAGAAGAGCATGTGGGCGGAGTCTCTCTGCAAGTGCACTGCACTCACAACCAAATCAATCCCAAATCAGCCAATCAGAAGAGCATGTGGGCGGAGTCTCTCTGCAAGTGCACTGCACTCGCAACCAAATCAATCCCAAATCAGCCAATCAGAAGAGCATGTGGGCGGAGTCTCTTTGCAAGCGCACTGCACTCGCAACCAAATCCATCACAAATCACAGCCAATCAGAAGAGCATGTGGGCGGAGTCTCTCTGCAAGCGCACTGCACTCGCAACCAAATCGGTCCAGCCAATCAAAAGAGCATGTAAAATCAAAAGTGTCAGTGCAGATAAATTGATAATATTACTGAATATTAATTGTCTTTAAACCCTGATCCTAATCCTAAAACTTTACAGTATCATAACGCCAGTGAGATCATGAGTGTTTCAGCGATGTGTGTCAGTGTGTTTGTGAGTTTTACAGCAGATGTGTGTGTGTGTGTGTGTGTGTTTCAGGTATGCTGCCTAAACAGGTGGCTGATGACCTGCGACAGGGAAAACCGATGCAAGCCCAGAGTTACGTCAGCGCCACCGTGTTCTTCAGGTAAACACACACACACTCACACAAACACACACACACTCTCACACACTCTCACACACGCACACACACGCACACACACACACTCACACACACTAACACACTTAACAATAAGGTCCAATTAGTTACAATGTATTAACTATTATTAACAATGAGCAATGCATGTGTTACAGCATTTATTAATCTTTGTTAATAAAAAATACAACTCTTCATTGTTAGTTTATGTTTGCTCAGGTCCACTAAATACTATTAACAGATATAACTTTTAATTGTAGTAATGTTAACTAATGCATTAACTAACGTTAACTAGGGGAACCTTATTGTAAAGTGTTACCAATTCTTTTTCATCAAACTTGACTAACTCAAACTCTGATTCTGCTGTTCTGTTCTTCTCTGTGTCTCTTCCCTTCGTTTTCTCAGTGATATTGTGGGATTCACTCAGTTGTCCAGCACTAGTACTCCTTACCAGGTGGTCGACTTCCTTAACAAACTCTACACCACCTTTGACGAGATCATTGACAACTATGATGTTTATAAAGTGGAAACCATCGGCGATGCATGTATGTCACTTAACATCTTCATCTTCATCTGTCTTTAGTGTGTAATGTTGCTGTTTGAGCAATGGGAGTTCTTCTCTATATCACTAGCCGCGTTTCCATTACAGATTTGCGCAAAACTTTTGCAATATTTTCTAAATGTCGATAAAAAACGATTGCGAAATGACGCCGTTTCCATTCACTGATGTTATGCGACTAAAACTTATTTTTTTTCCTCTCGCGATAAGTCATTCCAAAAATTATGCCACGTATGTTGGTAGGTTTATGTATATCCCATCCACCGCACTAGCCATTATTTTTAACGGAAAGAGACGTAGGTGTGTTTTCCAAGCATTAAAGGGGTGGCTGATTATGATTTGACTTTTTTAACTTTAGTGAGTGTGTAATGTTGCTGTTTGAGCATAAACAACATCTGCAAAGTTACGACGCTCAAAGTTCAAAGCAAAGGGAGATATTTTCTTTTACAGAAATCACTTTTTAGGGACTACAACAAACGGCTGGTAGGGACTACACGAGCTCCCACCCAGGTTAGTGACATCACTAACCCTGGAATTTACATAAACCCCGCCCCCGAGAACACGCAACAAAGGGGGTGAGATTATCATGACAGAATATGCTAATCAATGACTTGAAGATAGTTAACTCATAAATTCACTAACCATTCAGAAACGTCCTGTCTCATTCTACATGTTGTCACTTCTTCTTGAGTCTCTCCATCATTGTCCGACTCCGGTCTGAACACAAAAGACTGAACCGTTTCATTCAGTTTCTGTCTGCATGAGGTAATCAGAGCTGCTAACATGAGCTCTTAAAGCTCCGCCCCATGAGCAGCAGCTCATTTGCATTTAAAGGGACACACAAAAACGGCACATTTTTGCTCACCTTCAAAAAGTGGCAATTTTAACATGCTATAAAAAAGGATCTGTGGGGTATTTTGAGCTAAAACTTCACATACACACTCTGGGGACATCAGAGACTTATTTTACATCTTGTAAAAAGGGGCAATCAACCACCCCTTTAATGGCAAGGAAAGCACCTTATACTTGTGAGCGGCCACGTATGAGGTGTTTCTGGGTGTTACTCCCTCATATCTGCTTCAAGGATAATTTGTGGCATTTATTTGTTGTTTAGAATCCAGTATTCCTGTAATTCTATTGTCTTTTATGAGTTTAATAAAGAACTCTGTCTCATCTTCTGTCCAAACATATGGCGTCATCTAGAGCTGCACGATTAATCGTTAAAAGATCGTGATCTCGATTCAAACACCCACGCGATCTTATTCCTAAATGGCCACGATTCTGCTGTGTCTTTTATGCCTGTTTCACATCGCAAGCATCAGCGGAGCGTAAACAGCGCGTGTTTTGCCGCTGCCCATGTTAATGAATGACGGGTGTCCACTGGCGCGGAGCAAGCATTTCCAATTCATTCCTATGAACTCCCATAGGAATGAACTGAAAACGCACTTTCTGTTCCACGCCAGTGAACACGCACCGTGAGAGGGTCGGCCGCCACGCTTTCGATGTGAACGCTCTCATTCATTGAAATGGGCTGTGACAAAACACGTGTTGCTCGCGCTCCGCGGTCGCCTATGATGCGAAACTGTTTAAAACGAAGACTTTGGTTAACCAGGTTGAAATTAACATTAAAATCTGCGCGCGCTGCTGCTGATCCGGAGAGAGCAGCTGCCATGTGTGAAGCAGCTTCACAAACAATCTTTTCAACCACACATTATCGTTATTTATGTGTTACAAACATTTAAATAACGGGCTAAAAGTTTATAGTTTGGGTATTAACACAGTATTGATCAAAATAAGAGTAAATCATCTTTTAAAAAAGTATTTGACACTTGTATGTATTGTATTGCTTATCGTTACGCCAGGAGTGTTTAAAAAAGTGTTTGTCATTGAATCGTTTATTTTTTTCAAAAATTTATTCACAAACACTCATTCATCCAAAAATGAAACAAGTTGTGATGAATGAGACATTGACTCCAAATTATTTTTTATTTTGTTCAAATTAATATATCTTTTAAATAGACTAAAGCAATGACTATTTTGTCAGAACCTCTACTTTGCATGTTATTTTCTTTAGGTTTTTTTTTCTTTTTTTTCTCAGAATCGTGGGAGAATCGCGATCTCCATTTTACACAAAAAAATCGTGATTCTCAGTTTATCCAGAATCGTGCAGCTCTAGCGCCATCTGTAAAGAATGATTGTCTTTTACATACACCATGTATGTAAATGTTTCCATTGCAGTTTTGCGAAAATTTCCTTTTTCGAATTGCCTGAAAAACCACCTCATGCGAGCGTAAAAACTTTTTTGCGATATATGGGAGTTTTTGCGAAATTGACGCGTTTCCATTGGGCGTATTTTCAATTTGCGCAATTTGAAGGGTAATGGAAATGCGGCTAGTGTCAGTGTTTCTGAACTCCCTGAAATGCCTCCATTGTAGTCTTCAGTTTTCTTCTGGGAACAAACAGTATTCCTCATTTAAATAATTCATATGCAGAATAAAGGGGCGGGGCCTGGTTGAGTTAGTTAGTAGTGTGTTGAAACTGGTGGTTATGGTAAGGGCAGTAGTTTTGCTATATTTCACCCGCTTTACTTGAAACGGGCCTCTCAACAGAAGGGGCCTCCGCTTGCGCTCGAAAAAGAGCCCCATCCCGCGCCATCACTCCGCGCGTACACACACTAGGGTCGAAAATTAATGGGGGCTTAGGACAAAAATGCCACCAAAATGAAAAAAAAATGCTTCCAAAAACCATGGTATGGTGCAAAAAAAGTCTCTTTGTAAGTTCTTGTTTTTATATTATAATATTTATAGTGCTGTTTTCCCGAATATCAGCACGTTTGCAAATGTGATATTGATTTTATACAGCAATTCAATAAATTCAAATTCAATTCATTGCACAGTTTCAGTTTCGCGACTGAATGAATCCGACTTGAAACAGGCCTCCGAATTATGTATATGATGTACAGTATATTACGTTATAATATATGCCTTTCTCCACTGACGCTCTGAGTTGTTCAAAGCATTTCTAAGGATGCTGATTTTTAGGAGGCAGACTGAGATGGCGAACGGGAACATGCTAACATTAACAACACATTATTAGCTGTTTGATATCTTAGTCAAGCAAAAGGCTAATCATATTGATTACTGTTATGTGTCCGACGTTGTAAAGAGCGATACCATCGTGCAGTGTTTACCCAGTGGATCAGGTAATCCGAGCTGGTGTGAGTGAGTGGAGGCGGGGCTCATTTGCATATTCATGCATCCGGGTATACTAAATGAGGCAAGGGTGTAGAGTTACATTCAAGATATTTTAAGGCATGAAGAAATTTTTTTCACAGGAAAAAATGTTTAAATATGTAATTTTGGTATTCAAAGATGAGTTTTAAGGGATAAAATTATTGACTGCAGGGGGATTTATGGGGGAATATTTTGAAAAATGCCTTTTTGTCCATACAATAAAGGTCAGTGGGGTCCAATGCTGTTTGGTGTTGATGGATATGAGTGATTTTGTGTAACGCAGATATGGTGGTGTCCGGTGTGCCGAGTGAGAACGGGATTCTGCACGCGTCTGAGATCGCCAGCATGGCTCTGGACCTGGTGTCCGTCTGCAAGACCTTCAGAATCCCCCACAGACCACAAACCCAGCTCCAGATCCGCGCTGGGATACACTCAGGTCCACATTAAACCTGCAATTAAAGTCACTATGAGCATCTAGAATATCTTCACCCAAGCTGCCTGTATTTACACTTAAAGATTTAGGGTGTACTCACACTAGGCGCTCTGAACCATGCCCGGGCGCGTTTGACCCCCAAAGTCTGGTTCGGTTGACTAGTGTGAGTGCCCCGTTCCGTGCCCGGGCGCGGAGCGCGGTTAGGAAGCAAGTGAACATTTTGTCCTCAAAGTTGATGTGTTAGAAGCAGGAAAAATGGGCAAGCGTAAGGATTTGAGCGAGTTTGACAAGGGCCAAATTGTGATGGCTAGACGACTGGGTCAGAGCATCTCCAAAACTGCAGCTCTTGTGGGGTGTTCCCGGTCTGCAGTGGTCAGTATCTATCAAAAGTGCTCCAAGGAAGGAACAGTGGTGAACCGGCGACAGGGTCATGGGCGGCCAAGGCTCATTGATGCACGTGGGGAGCGAAGGCTGGCCCGTGTGGTCCGATCAAACAGACGAGCTACTGTAGCTCAAATTGCTCAAGAAGTTAATGCTGGTTCTGATAGAAAGGTGTCAGAATACACAGTGCATCGCAGTTTGTTGCGTATGGGGCGGCATAGCCGCAGACCAGTCAGGGTGCCCATGCTGACCCCTGTCCACCACCGAAAGCGCCAACAGTGGCACGTGAGCATCAGAACTGGACCACGGAGCAATGGAAGAAGGTGGCCTGGTCTGATGAATCACGTTTTCTTTTACATCACGTGGATGGCCGGGTTCGTGTGCGTGGCTTACCTGGGGAACACATGGCACCAGGATGCACTATGGGAAGAAGGCAAGCCGGCGGAGGCAGTGTGATGCTTTGGGCAATGTTCTGCTGGGAAACCTTGGGTCCTGCCATCCATGTGGATGTTACTTTGACACGTACCACCTACCTAAGCATTGTTGCAGACCATGTACACCCTTTCATGGAAACGGTATTCCCTGGTGGCTGTGGCTCTTTCAGCAGGATAATGCTCCTGCCACAAAGCAAAAATGGGTCAGGAATGGTTTGAGGAGCACAACAACGAGTTTGAGGTGTTGACTTGGCCTCCAAATTCCCCAGATCTCAATCCAATCGAGCATCTGTGGGATGTGCTGAACAAACAAGTCCGATCCATGGAGGCCCCACCTCGCAACTTACAGGACTTAAAGGATCTGCTGCTAACATCTTGGTGCCAGATACCACAGCACACCTTCAGGGGTCTAGTGGAGTCCATGCCTTGACGGGTCAGGGCTGTTTTGGCAGCAAAAGTGGGACCAACACAATATTATGCCTGATTGGAGTATATTTATCATCAATAAATCTAATGTGTTTTAATCGTATACATTTTAAGAACGTTGCTTGTTCTTTCCGATGACGTCTTCAGGTCCAGTAGTAGCAGGAGTTGTGGGAACTAAGATGCCGAGATATTGTCTGTTTGGAGACACGGTGAACACAGCGTCCCGCATGGAGTCGACCAGCGAAGGTAAGAAAAGCATCAGTGTGTCTCTGTTAAAAAGTCATGAAACCCCTGTTCCAGCAGCAGTCAGTTCTCAACACAGATGTAAAATGCTTGTTATTATTTTTATTTTTATTTCGCTGTATGCATTTATTACTGTATACAGTCTTACTGTTTGATTAACGCGTGTTGATTTAGAGTGTGGTTTCCTCGTCATGGTTTAATGGATGGTTTTGTCTGTAGCGCTGAAGACCCAGTGCAGCTCCAGTGCGTTTTACCTGCTGGAGGAGATCGGCGGATACCTGCTCACCTGCAGAGGTGTGTTACAGGTGAAGGTGAGGCACGCTCCTGTACTCTAATAATTCATTACAGAGGAGCAGTAATTTATCAATTTGCAACAAGAATATTTTCATATTCATAAGGTGTGTACAGACCTTTATTTTGAAATAGCGATGAACAGGAAAAATCATGAAAGATTGGTAGAAACCTCAAAAGATAACATCCATTCAATATTGAGATAAAAAGGTCTGAAAATGTTTTAAATATAAAGAAAAAAATGATAGATTCTCCATTTGTGATGTGGTGATGAGCTATAACGCACATACGTGTTTATGTGTTTATTAGAGGTTGAATTCAAATCAAATACTGCCAAACTGCCCACACTACTTCTGAATAGGATGTCTACTTCATAAATTGTATGAAAATTATGTAAATATATGGATCAGATCACTCAAACCATATATGGAAATGGAGGCGCCCTTATATGGTCAGTAATGGAGCTTGGATGTCATCTAGTGGAAGCGTTTGGTACTGCGCCCAAACAAAATCTCACCGAAAGCTCATTTTTTGAGATATCAACCTTAAATTTGGAGCACAACTAGTTCAGATTTTTGGCTTTGATTTTCTTGCAGTTTTAGAGTAAACCATGTTTTGTTAAATATATATTTTATATAAAATATCATAAACTAAAACTTGTATAACTTTTTTTTCTATCTCACTTACATAATTTATTTGACTTCTTCAATAATCTGCCAAATGTCTTCTTTAAAACAAGACCAGCCTTATGTCTATACTCCAAAGCATTCTTCAATTACAGCCATTTAAGTTTGGAGAGTGCATTTTCATGTCTATATGAAAAAAGGGAGGTGACAGTTTTTCAGACAAAAATTGAAACAAAATTGTAAGTAAAAAATTTACATTGTATTTGGAACATTGTATAATTGTGTTTGAAACTTATTTGAAACATGTTACAATGTTTACAATATTTCAAATACATTTACAATGTTACGATGTTTCAAATACATTGTAAAATTGTAACATTGTATTTGAAACAGTAAAAATTGAAGCATTGTAAACATTGTATTTGAAATGTTACAATGTTTACAATGTTAGCGTTTCAAATGTTTACAGTGCTACAATGTTTCAAATATGATGTTTACATTGTTGCAGTGTGTCAGATATGTTTACAGTGTTATAATGTTACAAATACAATGTTACAGTGTTGACAACGTTTCAAATATATAAACAATTGTAACATTGTAAACATTGTAAGCATTGTGTATTGTGAAAAGCGCTAAACAAATAAACTTGTTTTCTCAGGGTAAAGGTGACATGGTGACTTATTGGCTGGAAGGGAAAAATTCTTCAGCTCCCAGTAAAGATGCCAAGAAACCCCTGACACTGCAGGAGTGCGAGAGACGCGTGAGCGTCCCAGAGCTACAGAAAGAGGATTACTCCAGTATCCCAGGAGTCCTCAGCAGCTCCGACAGCACTGACCTCCTGTGTGACACAAACTGACACCAAACGCATGAACACACTTCTGTACTTTAGCAGCAGGAAGTCTGTGCTCAGAAGAAAAGGTTCTACATAGAATCACAAAGGGTTCTGTCAGGCGCTTATATATAGAGCCTTTTATGGGTTCCCATCATTTTATAATTCATTTTATGCTTCATTTTAATTAAATTTTATGAATTAAGCAGCTCATAAGCGTACTTTATTACTACAAAAAAAGTATTACGCAATCATTTAAGACATTCTCCTTGTATAGAAGAGTTTTAGCATAAAGAGTTCTTTAAGATTGACTCAAGAACCCTAGAGTTCTAAATAGAACCTTTGTTTCTAAGCGTAAATAGAGTTAGAGGTTTGTGTAAAATAAAGTATAGTAAAATACTGTAGTTTAGCTGATGTTTATCATTGGTTAGAAAAACTGACTTTAATAACTGTAATCGTTTCTTCTGTATTTTCTCTTTATCAGTCAGTGTTTGTAGCATCAGAACAATGGCGAAAGATCTAGTGAAGTACTGGTAATATATATTTATTAATAAAAAAACACAAATGCATATAATGATGGTGATATGCCAGTTATTTATTTTCATACAATTTTATATTATGAAACTCAGTTTGAGGTCAGTAAGATTTTTTAAAAGAAATTAATACTTTTATTCAGAATATAGGATGCATTAATTTTTTTTACCTTTATTTATATAGCGCTTTTTACAGTACAGATGGTTTCAAAGCAGCTTTACAGTGATAACAGAAAAATAATGCTACAAAGTTTGTTTCGGATGTACAGGAGATCTAGAAGAAAATAGTGTCATAGTCCAGCTTAAAGAGCCCCTATGGATTTTTGAAAATGACCTTTCATGTAGTGTGTAGCATAGCTCTAAGTGAATGAAAACATCCTGCAAAGTTTTAAATCTGAAAGTGCAGCGTATATAAAGTTATTGTCTCTCAAACGTGAGTCAATTAAACGAATCGTTTTTTAAACGAGTCCTAAGCCGTTTCGTTGGGACGTCAAGACGAAACATTAGCATATTGCCCGTCCACTTATTGCGCGCGCAGACAC
Source organism: Coreius guichenoti (assembly GCA_039654105.1). Lineage (NCBI taxonomy): Eukaryota > Metazoa > Chordata > Actinopteri > Cypriniformes > Gobionidae > Coreius > Coreius guichenoti. The sequence goes on along the minus strand of CM077178.1, from coordinate 1,161,201 downwards.
CAGGGAAACCTTGAACCCCCTCAAACACTGCAGGATACTGGATACATCATGTTGAGAAGACACTGAACTCTACAATGTGTTTATTGTGTTTCATATTGTGTAGGTCTCCGGCTAACTCACGTTATTACTGTCTTACTGAAATACTACTGTAAATCAGCTGTGGGCTGCAGTATTACATAAAACTGTGTCTATTAATGCAGATTGTCTGTCGTTCTTACTACTTTGAGTAAAGATAAATGATGGAGCAAGATTTATTTTGCAAACGTTAATGTTTACATCAGCTGGGCTAATGTATGTGCTGTTATTGATACAGTTCCCGCATGTGCACCGCAATACATTAGACACACACACATACACATACACATACACACACCAGTTAATGCTGATGGTGAGAAATTACAGTTGAAACATCTCATAATGTACCTCAAACTGAGTAGCATCACTGAGAAACGTCCTGCTCAAGGTTCGGGTTGAATAACTAGTTCTTCTAATGTTTCATTATCGACTCGGACGCGCGCTGGGATTGATGTAAAATCAACGTCATCATTACTGTCTTTACAGTGTGTACAATCGCTGAGCTTTAGGAAGCCTCCGGACGGAGCTGGAGTTCAGTTATGGTAATTGGCGTTTGTTTCCGAAATACGTGCTGTACGCGGTAGACCAATCACAACAGACTGGGCCATCTGACCAATCAGAGCAGAGTAGACCAATCACAACAGACTGGGCCGTCTGACCAATCAGAGCAGAGTAGACCAATCACAACAGACTGGGCCATCTGACCAATCAGAGCAGAGTAGACCAATCACAACAGACTGGGCCGTCTGACCAATCAGAGCAGAGTAGACCAATCACAACAGACTGGGCAATCTGACCAATCAGAGCAGAGTAGACCAATCACAACAGACTGGGCCGTCTGACCAATCAGAGAAGAGTAGATCAGTCACAACTGACTGGGCCATCTGACCAATCAGAGCAGTGTAGACCAATCACAACAGACTGGGCCATCTGACCAATCAGAGCAGAGTAGACCAATCACAACAGACTGGGCCGTCTGACCAATCAGAGCAGAGTAGACCAATCACAACAGACTGGGCCATCTGACCAATCAGAGCAGAGTAGACCAATCACAACAGACTGGGCCGTCTGACCAATCAGAGCAGAGTAGACCAATCACAACAGACTGGGCAATCTGACCAATCAGAGCAGAGTAGACCAATCACAACAGACTGGGCCGTCTGACCAATCAGAGAAGAGTAGATCAGTCACAACTGACTGGGCCATCTGACCAATCAGAGCAGTGTAGACCAATCACAACTGACTGGGCCATCTGACCAATCAGAGCAGAGTAGACCAATCACAACAGACTGGGCCGTCTGACCAATCAGAGCAGAGTAGACCAATCACAACAGACTGGGCAATCTGACCAATCAGAGCAGAGTAGACCAATCACAACAGACTGGGCCGTCTGACCAATCAGAGAAGAGTAGATCAGTCACAACTGACTGGGTCATCTGACCAATCAGAGCAGAGTAGACCAGTCAAAACAGACTGGGCTGTCTGACCAATCAGAGAAGAGTAGATCAGTCACAACTGACTGGGTCATCTGACCAATCAGAGCAGAGTAGACCAATCACAACAGACTGGGCCATCTGACCAATCAGAGCAGAGTAGACCAATCACAACAGACTGGGCCATCTGACCAATCAGAGCAGAGTAGACCAATCACAACAGACTGGTGACAGGTGTGGAGAAAAAAACCTTGGGAGAATCCAGGCTCAGTTCTCCTCTGGCCAACGAACAAACAGTGTATGATTATGATTCAGGAGCATTACAGGTCAGAAGTCATATTAGATCGGAACATTCAGAATAGTTGTCCAGTTCCATCTGGTTGAAGATCGGAGCCATCACGTAGGAGACGGGTTTGTTGAGGATCAGTGCCACTGGATGTCGTGTCAATGGGGCCTTTACAGGGGAGAGTCTAGTTGACACGGTCTCTGCTGACACTTCAGGGATGCGTTGGTCATGTCCAGGCTAGGGTCCACCATCTGATCTGGATACAGCCCGGATCCGGCCGACTGCAGTAAACCTCGGGATAAACAGAGAGACTAACATTAGCGTAGATGCCATTCTTCTTATGATGTAACGAGTACATCAGGTGTTATGGGAAGTGTTCCCGGTTCCGGCTGACCTAGTTAATGCAGCCTAAAACAATCATTTAACTGATTTGAATAATATAAATTAAAAATGTTTTATGTGTATGCCATAGTAAAGAGATGTGTTTTTAGTCTAGATTTAAACTGACAGAGTGTGTCTGCTTCCCGAACAATGCTAGGAAGACTGTTCCAGAGTTTAGGTGCTAAATAGGAAAAGGATCGACCGCCTGCAGTTGATTTTGATATTCTAGGTATTATCAACTGGCCAGAATTTTGAGACCGCAGTAGACGTGAAGGACAATAATGCGTTAGAAGCTCGCTCAAGTACTGGGGAGCTAAACCATTTAGTGCTTTGTAAGTAATAAGCAAGATTTTAAAATATATGTGATATTTAATAGGGAGCCAGTGCAGTGTTGACAGAACCGGGCTAATATGGTCATACTTCCTGGTTCTAGTAAGAACTCGAGCTGCTGGGTTCTGGACCAGCTGCAGTTTATTTATTAAGCGTGCAGGGCAACCACCCAGTAGAGCATTACAATAATCTAGCCTTGAGGTCATGAACGCATGAACTAACTGTTCAGCATTTTGCATTTAGAGCATGTGTTGTAGTTTAGATATATTTTTAAGATGGTAGAATGCGATTTTACAGATGCTAGAAACGTGGCTTTCAAATGAAAGATTGGTATCAAAGAGCACACCCAGGTTCTTAACTGACGACAAGGACTTGACAGAGCAGCCATCGAGTGTTAGACAGTATTGTAGGTTACTACATGCAGAGGTTTTTGGTCCTATAATTAGAATCTGTTTTTTCAGAATTAAGTTGTAGGAAATTACTAGTCATCAAATTTTTTATATCAGCTATCCATTCAGCTTTTTTTTGTGAATCGGTAAGTTTCATCAGGGCGCGAAGAAAGTTGAGTATCATCAGCATAACAGTGAAAACTAACGCCATGCTTCCTAATAATATCTCCCAGTGGTAGCATGTACAGGGTGAAAAGCAACGGTCCTAGCACTGAGCCCTGCGGTAGTCCATACTGAATTTGTGTTCGGTGTGACATCTCTTCATTTACTGCTACAAACTGATAACGGTCAGATAAGTATGATTTAAACCATGCCAAAGCAATTCCATTTGCATTGATGGTTTCCACAAAAAAATATGAAGTGTTTAACACTGATAATAATCATAAATGTTTATTGAGCAGCAAATCCTCATATCAGAATGATTTCTGAAGGGTCATGTGACACTGAAGACTGGAGTAATGATGATAAATTCAGCTTTGATCACAGGAATAAATTAGTTTACAATATATTCACATAGAAAACAGCTGTTTTACATTGTAATAATATTTCAGTATTTTTGCAGTATTTTTGATCAAATATATACAGTCTTAGTGAGCAAAAGAGACTTTCCAAAACATTACAATTTTACTGACTCCAAACATTTGAATGGTATTAAAAATAGCCCAGTGTGTTAAACCTTAATGTTTCAAACATGCATTCATGCCATTGACATAGCAATTACACACTTAAAAATTTTATATTTACACACAGATATGCAAACACATACACATAACAAATGAATGCACGGTGAAGAGGGATAAACAGTATCTGTTTAACAGAGAGAGAATATGGACTCAGGTGTTGATCTGAATGAGAAGCTCTTCAGCAGATGTGTGTTTAATTATCAAAGACAGACAGATAAATAGATGGACAGACGGACAGAGAGATAGATAGATGACAGACTGAATGAATGTGGAAGCATTTAAAAAAAAAAATATTTGAACTAGATTTGTACTTTATTTCGTACTTTTAAACATTCTAAATAGCAACAAATTACATTTTAAAATATATTCAAATAGTAATTTAAATGATAATATTTCATTGTTTTTACTGTATTTTTGATCAAATAAATGAAGGCTTGGTGAGCAGAAGAGACTAACCATTGCTGATGATGTGTGCAACTAATGCATACCAAAAATAAACAATATACACTATATTGCCAAAAGTTTTGTGACGCCTGCCTTTACATGCCCATGAACTTCAATGACATCCCATTCTTAATCCGTAGGGTTTAATATGGAGTTGGCCCACCCTTTGCAGCTCTAACAGCTTCAACTCTTCTGGGAAGGCTTTCCACAAGGTTTAGGAGTGTGTTTATGGGAACTTTTGACCATTCTTCTAGAAGCGCATTTGTGAGGTCAGGCACTGATGTTGGACGAGAAGGCCTGGCTCGCAGTCTCCACTCTAATTCATCCCAAAGGTGTTCTATCGGGTTGAGGTCAGGACTCTGTGCAGGCCAGTCAAGTTCCTCCACACCAAACTCGCTCATTCATGTCTTTATGGACCGACGCTTTGTGCACTGGAGCACAGTCATGTTGGGACAGGAAGGGGCCGTCCCCAAACTGTTCCCACAAAGTTGGGAGCATGAAATTGTCCAAAATGTCTTTTTATGCTGAAGCATTAAGAGTTCCTTTCACTGGAACTAAGGGACCAAGCCCAACCCCTGAAAAACAACTCCACACCATAATCCCCCCTCCACCAAACTTTACACTTGGCACAATGCAGTCAGGCAAGTACCGTTCTCCTGGCAAACGCCAAACCCAGACTCGTCCATGGGATTGCCAGACAGAGAAGCGTGATTGGTCACTCCAGAGAACACGTCTCACTGCTCTAGAGTCCAGTGGCGGCGTGCTTTACCCCACTGCATCCCACGCTTTGCATTGTACTTGGTGATGTAAGGCTTGGATGAGCTGCTCGGCCATGGAAACCCATTCCATGAAGCTCTCTACACACTGTTCTTGAGCTCATCTGAAGGCCACAGAAGTTTGGAGGTCTGTAGCTATTGACTCTGCAGAAATTTGGCGACTTCTGCGCACTGTGTCCCTCAGCATGCGCTGACCCCGCTCTGTGATTTTATGTGGTCTACCACTTTGTGGCTGAGTTGCTGTTGTTCCCAATTGCTTCCACTTTGATATAACACCACTAACAGTTGAGCGTGGAATATTTAGTAGTGAGGAAATTTCAGGAATGGACTTATTGCACAGGTGGCAACCTATCACGGTACCACGCTTGAGTTCACTGAGCTCCTGAGAGCGACCCATTCTTTAACAAATGTTTGTAGAAGCGTCTGCATGCCTAGTGCTTGATTTTTACAGCTGTGGCCATGGAAGTGATTGAACACCTGAATTCAATGATTTGGAGGAGTGTCCCAATACTTTTGGCAATATAGTGTAGCTGTCCATATTGTGTGTGAAACGACATATTAGGCTACATTCCGTAGATCAGTTGTATAGCATCATATACACACACAGACCTCAGTCCTACAGTTTTCCGCTGCAGACGTGACACACACACACACACACACTGATTATAAATGTGAAAGACACGGGCCGAGAGCTTCTCTGTGCTGAGAGGATTAATCAGGCCGTCTGAAGGGTCTTGCTAATTAAATGCGTGAGCACCGCACGAGCACAAAAGAGCCATTCACTCAATCATTTCATTAACATCACAGAGAGAACACGAGAAACAGACACATGAAAGCCTCGGAGATCCGCAAACCTGCATCACAAACTACACGAAGTCTGGCTGTACCTCAAACACATACATCTCTGGATCTTTAGAAAACCATCTACTGGAGCTTTAAAGAAACATCAAGAACATCATCTCTAAAAATAATAATAATAAATAAAAATTTATTTTGTTACCACAAAAACAAACAAACAAATAGCGTAACGACCAAATATGCGAAATTGTATAAAAAAAAACACAATTTGAAATAAACATTAAATATATAAAAATATATATATGAAAAAAACTTAGATATTTTTTTTCAGCCAGTTGACAAAGTTAACATTTCATTTAATCTAACTTTATGTACTAAAATTAAAATAACTAAAACTGAAGCAGATTCTCCTCAGACGGACCGTTAACGTCAAATAACCGTTGAAATTTAAATGGCTGAGATTCGCGCTTTAGGACTATGACGTGTGCACTCGTACGCTTATTTTTTTAAGAGAAAATGACAACACAATAAAATAACTAAGATTTTAAAACGAAAAAGATAAAAACATGTTAATAAAAACTACAATATTATCTCAATTATACAAAAATAACACTGGGACCGATTAAAAAGCTTTATATTTAAGAGTGCCACACAACCACACTGCCAGCATTAATGAATGAGTATCTTTTGACCAGTGAATTTCTTTGTATTACTTTTTTAAGACATGTTTCCGTTCTGTCTTGTGTTTATTGTCTTTTGCATGAACACACAGAACCAATAAATAACAGACATACTGGAATATTCCACGTTTTTTCCTCAGATCTCCACACCAGCCCAGTGTAGTGTGCATACCTAGTGCACTACACCACCTAGTGGCCTGATAGTATAGCAGAAATATAGGGTCAGATCTAAAGAAAAATCATTTCAGAAAAATAACCTTTTAGTTTGAAAAACATATTAAAATATCAGTTTAAAGGATTTTTCGCCCAAAAAAAAAATTTAATTAAAAAAAAATAACTTTTTGTTTGAAAAACATATTTCAACATATATTTACATTATGGAATGAAACAAATGAAAAAATAAAACAAACAATATATATAATATAATATAATATATAGTAGGTTTTTTTTAATTAAATAACTTATTTTTCTCTTTAGATCTGACCAAAGTACAGTATCAGGTCTAAAGAAAAATAATTAATGAATAAAAGAAATATTAATAAAAAAAAAAATATTTCAAAATTGAAGTCCTGTGGAAAATGTTTTTATTAATATTGTTTAATAAATATTTTTTTTCTTTACATCTGACCAAAACATAAAGTGTCAGATCTAAAGAAAAATAATCATTACATAAAAAAAATAATGAAAAGCCTGTTTGAAATACATTTATTAAAAAAAAAAAAAAAGTATTTGCATCATTGAATGAAACAAAAGAAAAAAAAAATTGATAAATAAATCACACATTATATACAAGAACTTCTAAACCCATTTCTGGTGTTGATTCAGCCTAGATCTCCATAAGGGTTTTTTGGGAGGTTTTTCCTCTGATATGGGCTTTAGATGAAGTCCATCAGACGGGCTGTCAATCATCTGTCATGTCTGCTGTTGATTGATCTGTCCTCTCTTCTCCAGCTCCCATTGAGCGGCGATTCGTGTGCCGTAGATGACGAAGCCCCAGGACAGCAGAACCACGGCCAGAAGAACCTTTATTTGAAATAAACGTTAACTGACATCAAATAAAATATATATATTTTTAAAAAACGTCCTATTTTTTCAGCCAGTTGACAAAGTAACATCTCATTTTCAATTTCATTTAATTTAACGTTATGTACTAAAATAACTAAAACTGAAGCAGATTCTCCTCAAACGGACCGTTTTTCTCTTTTCTTTTTTTTTGGTAATAGTTCGAAATAAAGTTCATTCATTCAAAATAACCGTTGAAATTTAAATGCCTGAGATTCAAGCTTCAGGACCGTGACGTGTGCACTCGTACGGTGATTTTATTTTTTTTACACAATAAAAAAATAACTAAGATTTTAAAACGAAAAAGATAAAAACATGTTAATAAAAACTACAATAGTATCTCAATTATACAAAAATAACACTGGAACCGATTAAAGAGCTTTATATTTGCAAACACACACACACACACACACACACACACACACACACACACACACACACACACAGATATCTTCACTGTACATTACAATCAACTGTCTTCATCTAGTTCAGCAGCTAGTATCAAGTAAGCTAGTATTAAAGAAGTATAATACGATTGTATTTCTATTCTTGTTATTTTTTTTATCTAAAACCATTATGGAAATATATAAAATATTAATACTAAAATAAAAAAAGTCTTAAAATATTAATAAAATAGTAACATAACACTGTATCGTATTTGTCATGGTAGTAAAGTAACTATAACGATAACTTACTACCATTCTTAATTTACTATATTTATCCTCAATAATTTATTACTAGCAAATAATAATTTCATGAGCAGCTGTATTTTCTGATACTCACGATCGAGAAAATTCTGTCCAAACAGCGTCGACTGGCGAGCATCGTTTTATGTCTGTTTATTTTGCATTTAAACTACAAACTCAAAGCACTCGTTAGCGCAGTTAGCATCGAATCACGACCGGAAGCACACGACAACAACCGGAAGTCGGAAGAACCTTTCATTCCACTGCCGGTTCACCCGTGACATTCTTTTCTCTTGTAGTTTTCATAAGGTCCTTCTACAAATTCAGCAAAACACTGATACAATGAGAATTATATTCATGATTTAAAAATTTTGTCCTTTTTTTTTTTTGACTATTTAAGTCATAGTTTCGACTTTTCATTTCAATTTTTTTTTTTTAAGTTATAATTATGATTTTCATATAATTATAACTTGGTATGTCATAATTTCGACCTTATCTCATAAATGTGACTTAGTATGTCATAATTTCGACTTTTTAAGGTATAATTATGAGTTTCATATAATAATTATAACTTAGTATGTCATAATTTCGACTTTTCATCTCATAAATGTGACTTAGTATGTCATAATGTCGACTTTTTAAGGTATAATTATGATTTTCATACCATAATTATAACTTAGTATGTCATAGTTTCGACTTTTTAAGGTATAATTATGATTTTCATACCATAATTATAACTTAGTGTGTCATAATTTCGACTTTTTAAGGTGTAATTATGATTTTCATGTCATAATTATAACTTAGTATGTCATAATTTCGACGTTTTATCTCATAAATGTGACTTGGTATATCATAATTTCGACTTTTAAGCCAAAATTATGATTTACAAAAGCATGTTTTTTCCAGACTGTAAAAAAGTTTTTTCTTATGTGGGGAATTTCTGCAAGAACAATATATACGAGACTATTTATTTATTTGTTTTCTGTATATTTTAATAAATAAGTATAGTTTATATATTTGTTTGAAAGAAAGAGAGAGAGAGAGAGAGAGAGCGCGTGCGGTCACGTGTTTCGCGCTGCAGGTGCAGTACCGCTCCAGTCCGTTGGTGGCGCGCGTGCTCGTGACGTCTGCCGGATGAGGCGCTCTGCTGTGTGTTCTGTTTCTCCACAGCAGTGCGAAACTCCTTCACTTCCATCGGTTTTTAATGTACATTTCCTTTTATTTCGTGTTTTTATCGTAGCGGATATCACGCTGGTGTGATATAGATGTGTTTATGGGTGCGCGCGCATGCGGTGTGGATTATTTACAGTGTTTTTGAGGCTTTGTAATGAGGAGGTGATGATCAGGTGAGAGTCTGTTTCATAAAACTAGCCATTTGTTTGATTTTTTTTGATCAAATTTCGTTTGTTTATCCGTCTATTGTCGATAAAGGTGTTTTATAATCGCTGCTTTGGAGGCGAGAGAGAGATATCCAGTGATCCTCGATGAAAACCGACAGCAATGTAACTGGTTATTTTTTAAATATGTCACGTTTTTAATGTTATTTTGAACATAATTGTCGGTGTTTGCTGTGTTCGCTGACGCCACTGTCTTCAGGGACACAAGAACGTCTTCATTTACTCAATTTGAACGATCTTAGTTTAAATTATTATTAATGTATTTTATGTAAATTCGTTACACACCAAATGTCGCATTAACCAAGTATTATGACTCTAGTATGGTATTATCATGTATACCGTAGTACTGAATGATTACCATGTTTATATACCAATGTATTTACATGGTATTCCAAAGTACTTTAAAATGCTATGCTATTGCCAAACAGCAAGTTTGGCAATAGCATAGCATTTTATATAGTGTTTTTATTACTTATAACACTAATAGTGTTATAAGTAATAATTGCAGAAAAATCCTTATGTCTTTTGCGAGCCTGATTACAAAAACAAAACTCTCACCATTAAAATCCATGTCCCAAGCACACATTTATAATGTTCTCATTATAATTTTATGTATGATAGACTTGAAAAAAATGAACATATATCGGCTGATACAGATATGTTTGGCTGAGCCCTAGTAGTTTGTTGTAATTTCTTTACTGTATGGTTAAAGACATGTATTATAGTCATATATGTAACATGACATGTTATATAACACACATAAATCATATATTTGGAATAAACTTTTCTTCTGTCATCTTAATTTTTAAGGTTTTGGTTTTATTTGTTCTTCCGACATTCCTCTTTAAGTACAACTATTTGGTTCTTGACCACTGAAAATGGGTAAAACTCAACATGGAGTCGCATTGGGGTCCCAATATCTCTGGGACTGAACCATCGAGAGCCTTAAAAATGAAGATATCAAAAGGAAAGTTTATTAAGAATAAGAATCTAGAAGGATATAAAGATATCTTGAATACTTTTTAAGTAACAGGCACGCAAACTTTGGAAAATGAATATTTATGGTACTCAGAATGTTCTATAGAATTGAGTTGATAGAACAACACGAGATACATTTCTAGTTTCAACATTATTTGTTGTTCAGATATTCCTTTTTAAATACAACCATTTGGTGTCGACCATTGAAAATTGGTGAAATTCGACAATTTGCAGGCATGCAAACTTTGCAAAACACAAAAAGTGCTTTTTCCCATTTGAGTCATTCCGTGTCAAATCAACCAAGTTTCAGAAACTTCCCCGGCTCAAATTTTTGATTTTGTAGAAAGACTATTTTGTAATAAATAGTGATTAAAGCCAAAATATTAAATGTCATAGATGGATTACTCAGTAAATATACACTGTTTTGTAAAGGGGGGTCAAAAATGACATTTGGACCCAAATTACAGGGGGATTAAAATGTCTTTAGAAAGATGGCAGCATCATTATTTTATTTCTACACAGAGATTGGCAGATCTATTAGTTAAATATGTTGCCTTTATCAATATTTGTTGCATTATATCCCAGCGGTGACTGTTCAAAAATGGGGTAAAAGCAGTTCTTGTGTTTTTTTTGTCTCAAGTTTGCATGCCTGTAACTCAAGAAGTATTAAAGATAACTTAATATCCTTTTAGATTCTGATTCTTAGTGTAACGGAGGCCAGCTAGTAGTTGCTGTGCGAGTAAACCTCACTCCTCTGATCTCAAGAGACGCTCTAGCGACTGACGCTAGAGTTGCAGCCTTTAGCCTCCTTGTTAGAGCGTCCGACTCTCATGCCGGCGGACCTGAGTTCAAGTCCCACTTAGAGCGGGCGGTTCGAACAGGAGGGGTTACATTAACAAACTTTCCTTCTGGTATCTTCATCTTAAAGGCCCTCGATGGTTCAATCCCAGAGATATGGAGATCTTAATGCGGCTCCATGAGTAAACTAGTCAATTGTACACATTTTCAGTGGTCAAAAACCAAATGTGGGTCACTTTGTTTGCACACAGCTGATACTTTTTCCTTTTAAAGAGGAATATCTGAAGAACAAATAATGTTAAAACTAGAAATGCATCTCGTGTTGTTCTATCAACTCAATTGCATAGAACATTCTGAGCGCCATAAATATTCATTTTCCAAAGTTTGGGTGTCTGTAACTCAAAAAGTATTAAAGATATCTTAATATCCTTCTAGATTCTCATTCTTAATAAACTTTCCTTTTGAAATCTTCATTTTCAAGGTCGTATATAGTTCAGTCCCAAAGATATTGGGATCTCAAAGTAGCTCCATGTTCAAATTGTTGTATTTTACCCATTTTCAGTGATTGAAAAGCAAATGCTTTGCACATAGCTGATACTTATTGCAATTAAAGAGGAATAAATGAAGAATAAATAATGTTTCAACTAGAAATGCATCTTGTTTCCCTCTATCAAAAGAATTGCTCTCTGAGTACCAAAAATCCACTGAAAATGGTCAAGTTGGGGCACATTAACTTGCTCTCAAACATGTATTTATAGGAATCTATATTTGAATCAGTTTTAGGGATATTTGGAAGAAGGATTTTGTTATTTTAACAGCTTTTGAAACTAGGAAGAGTTCAAATACCACGTTAACATCCCAATTTCTCTGGGATTGAACCATACAGGGCCTTAAAAATGAAGATTACAAAAGAAAAGTTTCATAAGAACAAGAATCTAAAATGACATTAAGATATCTTTAACACTTCTTGAAATTAAAGACATGTATTGTTTTTGGCACTCAGAGAGGTGTGTTGTGTTCAGTTGTTTTGATAGAGGGAAACAAGATACATTTAGTTTCAGTGTTATTTGTTCTTCAGACATCCTTCTTTAAACACATTAACTATCAGCTATTTTAAATGTTACCTACATTTGGTTCTTGACCATTGAAAATGGGTAAAATTCAACATTGGACATGGAGTCGCATTGGGGTCCCAATATCTCTGGGACTGAACTATATAGGACCTTGAAAATGAAGATTTCAAAAGGAAAGTTTATTAAGAATGAGAATCTAGAAGGATATTAAGATATCTTCAATAATTTTAGAGTAACAGGCATGACAAATTTGGAAAATGAGTATTTATGGCACTCAGAATGTTCTATGCAATTGAGTTGATAGAACAACACGAGATACATTTCTAGTTTCAACATTATTTGTTGTTCAGATATTCCTCTTTAAAAGGAAAAAGTATCAGCTGTGTGCAAACAAAGTGACCCACATTTGGTTTTTGGCCGCTGAAAATGTGCGCAATTTACCAATTTACTCATGGAGCCGCATTAAGATCTCCATATCTCTGGGATTGAACCATCGACGACCTTTAAAATGAAGATACCAAAAGGAATGTTTGTTAAGAATCAGAATCTAAAAGGATATTAAGGTATCTTTAACACTTCTTGAGTTACAGGCATGCAAACTTGAGACAAAAAAACACAAGACGTGCTTTTTCCCCATTTTTGAACGGTCACCGCTGGGATATAATGCAACAAATATTGATAAAGTCAACAGATTTTACTAATACACCTACCAATCTCTGTGTGAAAATACAATAATGATGCTGCCATCTTTCTAAAGTCATTTTTACACCCCTGTAATTTGGCTTCAGATCTCAGGTTAAAATTGTCATTTTTACCCTCCTCTATAAAACAGTGATTACTCCGTCAATATACATCTGTGACATTTAATATTTTGGCTTTCATCACTATTTATGTTTGTCTTTCTACAGAAAAAATATTAACAAAATCAAAAATTTGAGCCAGGAAACCTCTGGATGAGTCGACACGAAATGACCCATTTTTAAAAGGTCACCATTGGCATATAATGCAACAAGGATTGCTAAAGTAAACATACAATTTTACTAATAAACCTACCAATCTCTGTGTAAAATTAACAAGGATGCTGCCATCTTTCTAAAGTCATTTTCCCCCTCTTGTAATTTAGTGAGTATTGTCATTTTGACTGCAAAATAGTGGGTAAATATTCATCTATGGCATTTAATATTTTGTATTTATGTATTTCTTTCACCAGAAGAGATCAAAAAAGATTCTTCTGGTGAGTTGACACGGATTGACCCTACTGTAAATGTAATAAATTGCTTGTGATGTGCCTCATTGTCAGTTGCATTGGATAAAATGTAATATAGGGAATTAACTAAGCTTCGTACAATGAGCTGTTGTTTTGTGTGTGCCGTAGATGATGGCGCCCTCTAAGATGAAGTTGCGTGTGAGGAAGAAAGACAGCGTTGGCAAGTCTTCTCAGCGTTTATTGGCCAACGCGTCGCCAGATGCCAAATGCCCCATCTGCCTCGACGGCTTCAATAACGTGGCGTCTCTGGACCGCTGCCTGCACCAGTTCTGTTTCCGCTGCATCCACGAGTGGTCCAAAAACAAAGCCGAGTGTCCGCTCTGCAAGCAACCGTTCCACTCCATATTCCACTCCGTCAAAGGGGAAAGCGATTTTAAGGAGTTTGTGCTGCCGCCGGTGGAGAATGGAGCGGCTTCGAACGCCGCTGCCGCCGGCAATGCGCCCGAGCGTGTGCTCCGCCCCCGAGCCCGCCGAGGCAGAGAGAGGCGGAGCCACCGAGCGCAACAGCCCGCCCCTTCCTCCTCCCCTCCGCTGGAGGACGACGTCATGTTTGAGGGTCTCTCAGACGCGGCGGCGCTAACGGAGAACCAAGACGTGCAGCAGATGGTGCTGCGGCTGACGGCGCGCAGACGAGGGCGGGGCGAGGGGCGGAACCTGCGGCGCTTGCGGGACCAGGATGTGGTGGCATTCCGGCGTGCACTTTACAGGACTGGCGTACGTGTGCGCAACACCAGAGACGTCGGCAGGCAGAGGGACATTTCGGCATCGTTCTTACGGCAAAACCCTGGATGTTTGCGCCGACTTCTGCCTTGGCTACAGCGCGAGCTCACGGTGTTGTACGGTTCGCACGGATCGCTGGTGAACATCGTGCAGAACATCATCATCTCGCGCATCATGAACTACAACATGGAGGACTCGGCCATCCGGGACGAGCTCCGCCCCTTCCTGCTGGCGCGCACTGACCACTTCCTGCACGAGCTGGTGAGCTTCGCCCGCTCCACCCTCAACATGGAGGCGTATGACCAGCAGGCCATTTACGACTGTCCCGCTCCCAGCTACGAGGAGGGCAGCAGCTCAGACCTTTCCGTTATCGCCATCTCTGAGGTGAGACACAAACATCAGTGCTGTCTGGGAAACATTACATTATGGGCCCTATTTTAAAGATCTGAGCGCATGGTCTGAAGCGCATGGCGCAGGTGCACTTAGGGCGTATCCGAATCCACTTTTGCTAGTTTAACGATGGGAAAAACGGTCTAAGAGGGTTGTCCTTCGTCTCTTAAGGAGTCGAAACACGAGTCAAAAAACACGGCCGCACTGTCATTCATGGTGTGTGTCCACTGGCGCGTTTTCAGTTAATGCCTGAAAACACTCGCTTTGCTCCGCACCGTTATGAATGCCCGAGCGGCTGTGCACATTTTTACTTTCGGTTTAGAATCAGTGATTTAAAAGCCCCCGCCGGTGATACCGGTATTACCGGTGTTGTCACACGTCGATTAACCGGTGGGAAAATTTCCTCACCGTCACATCCCTAATTCACACTCATATCAAGTATATTATTGCTGAGCTGCATGCACAGAATTAAAGTGACAGCACATTGTCTGTGGTCAAAATAAACACCGAAAATGAAGTCATTTCACCATAAATGCATAATTAAAGTCTACTGTGTTTCATAGACTTTCTGCCCTGGGTAAAGCAAAGAAAACTACACCTTTCCTCACATTTAGAAAACAAGGCAACATAATTGATAGCGTAATTCGGTATGACCCTTAAATTTTTCTGTGTAAATATTTAAAAGAAAAGGTGTGTGATGCAGTTGTTTGTGTGGATGGTAAGTTTTAATTTAAAATGTTTGTGATAATCCTCCGGTGTCACAGACGAGGCTTAAGCTTAGTCTCTGACTAAAATGCATGTTTGAGCTGTTTTAATATCTTATGTCAGTGCCATCAACCCTCTACAATGCGAGTAAATCTTCACTCTGCGTGACTAAATAATATCTATCATTAGCCATTGGCTAATAAATGCTTAGATTTTACTCTCCAGTGTGTGTGTGTGTGTGTTAGCGGCTAAGAATAAGTTTAGCATAGATATATTTTCACTCGTTGAACACTCAGAGAAACAGTTTCGCTCTCCGTCTATTTCAGTTCAGCTCAATGGATGCGAGCGTGCCTGTATCTGACGCACCGTAAACTCTAGTGTGAAGCGCACAGCTCGCCGACGCTTTGCTGAGAGCGCTGTGTTTCTCACACACACACACACACGTGCGCAAAGAGAGAGAGTCATAAATATCACGCAGAATCGACACGCTACATGTAAACCATATTCTTTGTCGTATTTTCCTGTCAAAACAACAGAGTTCATTTGGAGTTATTCAGCTTTTAAGAACAAGCAGAAGATATGCGGTTTCTAATGGGCGGAGCTAATGTGCAAACTGCAATCTCATTGGCTGCCGCTCATCTATTACCGTCCCAGTTTTGATTTCAGCAAATCAGTTCGAGCGAACGCAGACAACGTGATTAATATTCATGAACCCAGCAGCTCATCAGCCCATAGTGCGTTGTATATAGTTATTAGTTATTAGTAACGTGCAATAAACCAATCAGAGTCTCATCTCCCGTTCCCTTTAAAAGCCAGTTGCGCTCGCACCATGGCCGATTCACTATTTACCTGGAGGAATATAGACACCCTCAACCTGACGAGTCAGTTTAAATACATGTGTGCATCGCCACGATTGGTTTAATAAGTAGCCAGTTTCATTCATCATTACTGCAAATAAGTAATTCTGATACATGCACTGACTATCCATCATTTGATGTGTGTGTGTGTGTGTGTGCTGCTGCGCGTCCCTATGTGTGTAATAAGCAGAGTGTACGTGCGTACACTCTGCTTATTACAGAGCAGAGATAACAAGACTGGGTACAATTTACAGGGGTTTCACACTGTTATAAAGGCAAGATTTGAATTATAATTTGTGTCATTACACTTGCAAGAGTTAGAAAAACAGAACACATTTAGATAAATGTCATAATAATCAACGAATTATTGAAAAAAGAAATCCATGTACACGTTTAGAGAAAGAGAGAGTAAAATAAACACCACAGCTGGTTCTGCAGCACAGATTTCTCCTTCAGTCTGTGAACACATCCTCGCGCTGGTCTTTCTCTTGATGAGGAAGAGCCTGGAATCCGTCCGTTTACTACGGCAGAAAACAGCCTTGTATCTTTCGCTGTGAAAACACTGATGCTTGTGATCTCTGTGGCAATCGCCCTCGACGCCGCGAGTGCAAATCCGCCGGTCAGTGGTTTGGCCTGTTATCTTTTACATGCAGACGGAGGTGACCAGAGCCTCTCTGTGGTGATTATTAGTCGTCGGAAAGTCAAAATGCCACCACACCTCTGATTTGATTGAGTCAACGTAAACTACGCGCTTGCCGTCACCATGCCTCTCTTTGACGGGTGCGCTCGCGCTCAACATCCATACGAAATGAACTGAAAACATTCACTGGTTTCACTCTTCTTCGCGCCAGTGTGCACGCACAGTCCGTAACGCTAGCTACAACTTGCTCATTGCTATCGTGCCTGTAAAGTGAGGCTGTTCAAAACGTGTATCGCGATTCGTTTAACATCTCAACCGACTTCAATCGTCACTCATTTGTATCGATTTTCAACCGGCTCCGAGTGAATCTTTACATCCCTACCACAAATGGCCTTTATGTTTATTCTTTTATGAAGATGCTATGCAGAATGCTCACACTTCTACTGTTTTCCTTGCAATGAAGGGTCATTCCATCTCGTGGTCCAAAAATTGTAAAGAAAATTGTACCTCTATGTATTGGTAGTGCAAAACCAACTGTTTTTATTATTATTTTACTTGGTTTAATCACAGCGTTCATCTTTATGTCATGGTGCACAACCGAGCTGCACGATTAATCATTAAAAGATTGCAATCTCGATTCAAACACCCACGCAATCTTATTCCTAAATGGGTTTTGACAATAATCCCATAATTTACTCACCCTCAAGCCATCCTAGGTGTATATGACTTTCTTCTTTCAGCCAAACACAATCATTATATTATATTAAAAAAGATCCTGGCTTTTCCGAGCTTCATAATAGGAGTGAATGGTAGCTTAGATTACCAAAAAAGTGCGTCCCTCCATCATAAAAATGCTCCACACGGCTCCAGGGGTTAATAAAGGCCTTCTGTTTTTGTCAGAAAAATATCCATATTTATAGCTTTATAAACTATAATCACTGGCTTCCGGTAATGAGCCGTACGTGAGTCTAGTTCCGGCGGAAGAGTGACCTCTGACCCGACGCATGACGTAGGATGTAGGAGTAGCGTAAGCTTAGGTGAGAGTTGACGCCTCTCGCGGTTCGAACAACAAACTCAAGCTCCTCCCGTATTTCTCTTTAAAAACTCTCGTTTTAGACTTCTAATTTATGACCGGTGTTTTGTTTTGCTCTATCCTCTGCGCTTCCGCGTTCGTCAATGCGTCATGCATCGGGTCAGAGGTCACTCTCCGACGATTCCGTTGTCCTAGACGTGACGCAGCGCTTCTCGTCTGGTGTGCGACCGCCTTTAGGGTCAGTTTTTAATGGGAAGGATTCAAGTCTCATCCTTAATGGTTTTTAGGGGTTTTTAAGCATAGTTCTCAGTGGTTCTCAAGCTGGTACACACAGAGAAAAAGGGTGTCAAAATTGTACCTTTAGGGGTAGAACAGCTTGTCACTGGGGCAGTACCCTTACTACGACATATTTGTACCTTTTTTTTTTTACACCGCTAAAAGGTTCATAGTAGTACCTTAAGGTATGTATTTGTACTCTAGGGTACTAACATGCACCTTTTAGGAGTAAAAAAGGTACAAAGATGTCCTTTTAAGGGTACTGCCCCAGTGACAAGCTGTTGTACCCCTAAAGGTACAATTTTGACACCCTTTTTCTCCGTGTATACCCACATTTTTAAGGTTGTGGTCCAATGTCGACATTATTTTTTCTACAGACATTCCTCTTTAAATACAGAAGGTATCAGCGGTAAGCGAAGTTTGAACATTGAAAATGGGTAAAATTAAACAATTTGCAGACATACAACCTTTAAAATGAAGTGCTTTTTCCCATTTTTGAACTCTCACCGTTGGCATATAATGCAATAAGGATGGCTAAAGTAAACAGATTTTACAAATAGACCTCTCTGTGTAAAAATAATATAAGGATGCTGCCATCTTTCTAAAGTAATTTTTTCCTTTATTTGGCTCCAAATCTTGGCATTTTGACCTGCAAAATAGTAGATTCCTTATCCGTAGCATTTACTATTCCTGCTTCTTCTTAATTTAAGTAAACTTCCAAGGAGTCCTAGTCTTGGAACTAATTATTGTCTAAGGAACAAGAATTTGCTCAACGTTTATATATGTACTTGTAATGTGCTCTATAGATCAGTTTGTGTTCAAGGAGCTTGGACAATCCTGAGCTGAAATATTGAGGTTTCCGTTAGGGATGCACCGATACCATTTTTTCAGAACCGATCCAATCCCATACCAAAAATTCTGAGTATCGGCCGATACCGATACTGATCCGATACCAGTGCAGTTTTGTTTAAAAATTCAATGTAGACTTTCTATACCTCAGTGTGTTAAACGCAATCTACTAAATACAGACAACTTCATTATAAAGAAAAACAACAAATTAAAAAAAATATATATCACAGTCTATGACAAAAATACTACTATAAACTAGATGGTGGATAAACTAGATTATGGATAATTTAGCAGCAAAAGTTACTCTAGAAAAATCATGAGTGCACAATAATTGTATAAAATCTAAACATTTAGTGGGGAACAAATAAAAGTGAATAAGTGTAGCGCTAAATCTGGTTAAATGTTACACGTTGTAAAATACATTCATGAAAAACAAGATATATTTATAGAAATAGGGCCTATGTACTAAGAAATTAAAAGACATTTATTTTAAATGTATAGCGCAGCTTTTTAATGAGGCAGCAACATATTATAGATAGGGCAGAACAAGAAAGTCCAATAATAATCTTTCATTGCGCAAAAGTGTTATAATACGAAAGGCTCCAATCAGAGCAGCACAAGCGCGTGTGCACATCCCGTGTGCAGGATGATGTGTTTGAAGCAACATGGAGTCACAGCACTCCGTCCGCATTGAGAAGATCAAAACACAAAGGGAAGAGATATCGATGCGTAGTGCATCTATCTATGCAATATTTTAGTGAGCCTTTTCTTTTAACAGTTTAAAAATTCAGTTACTGTGTGTGTGAAGAATAATACAATCTCTAGTCCAGTGTTGTGATCTAACAGACACTCGGGAGAAAGTAACACGATTTAGAAACCGCAATAAACTCCAGCCAGATAAAGTCATTTTATGCAAAACCATAGAGCGTTATCTACAGATCAAGCAGAATAACAGGAACATTGAATCATCTCGGAGAGAGTTTCATCGTGTTGTTGTGCCTTTTGTGGGGCACTGGGGCTTAACAATATTGGTCCTGTCTGACCGATAGCCGATCCGGCAAATAATGGCGTATCGGAGCCGATACCGATACGGAGTATCGGATCGGCGCATCCCTAGTTTCCGTTTACGTCCGTATAACCCAACATTTGTTGTGGGCCATGTCACAAAAACAGCCACTTAAAATAAAAATAAAAAAGTGGTTTTGCAATACCAATAGAGGTAAAATATTAAACATCTGTTGGACCACTAGAGATGGCTTGACCCTAAAAGTGACCGAGGGGTGTCAAGCTCCAAATATGACACAAAAACCCCCAACCATAATTTCCTGTTCGTTTTCTTCCACTGGTAGAGTATGTGTTTGCATCACCATAAGTTTGGAAAAAGGCGTCTACCAAATTTGTAATTGTTGTTGAGTATGTCTATGTCGATCTCTATATAAGTCATATGATAGCTTTGTGTAAGGAGCAGAACATAATTTAAGTTGTTATTCTCTTGAAATCGACCCCTATGAGGTGCTTTGACACTGTTTCTGTTTATTGTAAGCGGATAATGTCGGAGAACAGCAGGAGGACATTATGGGGGTTTTACTTCTGTTTATGCAAGTTTATATGGTTCAGTCTTAATTGTTGGATTGTCTTTTCTCACAGGATGATGATGATGATGATAATGACAGCGAGGACAATGTGACAGAGAATCCCTCTGCTGTCCAGGAACACCTTGCATCCATTGCCACTGCAAGTGGAACGGAAAGTTTGCTGAGTCAGTCAGCGTGGGATGACGAGACGCCTGGTCCCTCCTATTCAACACTCTTTCCCTCTTCTAACCAATCACAGGATGAGGGGGCGGAGCCAAGCTCAAGCACAGCCCCGCCTTTCAGCGGCCCTGACATGACTGATCCTGCGGCAAGTGGCAGCGTGTCAGCTGGACGGGGTGAAGATAACGAAGAGGAAGAGTGCCTGATTGTGGGATATGTGAAGCCGATGGCCGAACGGACCCCAGAGCTTGTTCAGCTCTCCTCTGATTCATCTGAAGAGGAGCAGGAGGCAGCCGCTACGGAGACGACGGCCACAGTAACGAAATCAGAGACGTCCCAAGTGGAGCTTCCTTCGCAGTCCCACATGAACCCAATTAGTCCCAGTTCCTCCCCAGGTCCCGCTCCCTCATGCAGTCCCAAGCGGGGACACTCGGACTCACACAGCAGAGAAAGAGAGGCCGACTACTTGTCCTGCCAAGGTCACCCATCCAAAAATGGTTCACATTTACGGCAGAATCAAGATGAGCTCAGAGCTTACGGGAGTCGCAAAGACCGCTCGAATCGACGCTCAGGCAGCAGAGAGAAAGCCAAGAGTTTAGAGCAATCATGGCACGCCAAGACCCCAGATTGCTCACCAAGCCAAACCAGTCCGCCTCCGAGTTGGTCCGGCCAGAGCCCTGTGGTGTCTATTTGGAGCTGCAGTCCTGCCTCTGGGTCACATGGTAGCGACTGCTCTCCCTCTCGAAACAACACAAGCCGAGAGCATTCATGCCACCTGCGAGAGAAACTCTCACAATCTCCTTCCTACTCCAGAAGGAGGAGAACCAAGGAAATGAGGAGCAGGTCTCCCGACTTGGACTCGTTCCTTGGTTCCCACCATCGCCGAGAGTCACAGCGCTGCCGTAAACGCCGTAGGCGGGCGGTCAGCAGCAGCAGTGCAGACTCACACTCCGAAAGGTCCTGCCTGGACAAACCCAGTGGCAAACGCAAGTACAAAACCCGGCACTTGGAGCGAGCGGCCCAGCGGCAGCACGAGGAGGGAACCACAACCAAGGAAAAGCGGCGACGGCGCAGTAGGGAACGATCTCCTAGTGTGGAGATCATCTACGAACGAAGGGCGCCCGAGCCGCATTGGCACCAGCGGAGGAAGAGGAGGCACCGGAAGCGGAAGAGGGAACTACGTTCACCCACGGTGATCACGATCGACAGCGACAGTGACCGCACCATCGACTGTCTGGACCGCGTCATGGATGTTATAGACCAAACCGTTGCAGATGTCGGGACTCCTGGGCAAGATATGATCCAGAACGCAAGCTGTACCTTGGACTCCTCAAATCCTCAATCCGAGTCCTCGAGTCCCATAGTCCCCACTGAACGCACACTAAACCTGGACGACTGTGTGGTGGACGTAGTCGACCACAGTAGTTCCGACTGCTCCCGAAATATGGATGCCAGTAACCACGAAGAGTTTGTGTCTGACCCATTCCCAGTGGCTTCGATGACACCAGCCCCACCTTCGGACACAAGGCTCCTTGAAACTATACTGCAAGATCTAGAGGAATTCCTACCAGAGGCGGGGCCGAGTCCTTGCGCAAGTTCTCCCGTCCAACAACAACGCGCTTCTAGCCCTCAAAAAGACCAATCAGACATGAGAGGAGTTGCAGAAAACTTGGAGAACAAGAACATGGACGGCGACGGACCGCAAGAGCCGGTGACCAACACTGCTAGCTAGAACTAAAACAAACTTTTCTTACTTGTATGATGCTTACCTGAAACACTCTAGAGGTCTAGAGGTTTTTATAAACTCATTTGAAGATTACTTCTGGGAGCAGACGCTTAAGAAACATTCAGACGTTCTTTTGTCATTATTATTGTTCATGTTGTTTATAGTTACAGTGATCCTCTTCCTCGAATCTGGTGCTGACTTACTGTGCCACAACCCAACAACAGTCATGTCTGGATGGTAACCCTTGTTCCCTTAACCTCCACCCTAACCCTTTGTAGCAGCAAATACATTAGGGTTACTATCTAGACTAGTGGGTCTCAACTTGTTTGCTTCAGGTCCCAGATTTAGTTTCACAAGACACATGGCCTTTGACCAAATAAGCAAAATATATGGGAAAATGTATTAGCTACCCTTGCATTTTCTGCTTCTTAACAGACCTGTGATCTGTTCTCGGGATCCGACTCACTGGTTGAGAACCACTGTTGATCATTCGTTATTCAGTCCCACTGAACTTGGAGAATTGTGTCTTTTTTAAACTCAGGGAACAGGTGACGTGCGCCTCCATGCCTCCGTTACACAGTATGCATACTATGTTCTTGTGTATGTGGGACTATGGTGACACCCTGGAGATATAATTCACTGATCATGTCTACTGAACACACAACGAGCCTTCTTTTACAATAGCTGTCCATCATGTCAGCCAACAATCAATAAATGCATTTAATAGATGTACAATCCCAGCGTCTGAACCTGTTTGTCTTTCTTTACGAACTGAAGCATTAGTTCATCAAATTTGTGACCTGATCAAGATTCTTATGTGGTGTTCTAGCAATGAATCCTATGTCTTCCAGGTAAGGGTTTAAATAGCTTGACTACAGTATCAGGCATTGGTAGTCTAAAACGAACTCTGGTGTGATTGCTTTGTTAGTGCAGTTCATTTGAAGTGTGAACGCTGCCATCCGAACCCTGGTGCCACCTCGTCTCGCGTAGCCAGACCTTCAGACTGATGGTAGAAGGTCTGGACTCCATCGCAGCTTTCATTGGTCAAGGACCGCCCAAGAGGACGTTTGACTGACATGTAACGCAACCAATCACAGTTCGTTTTGTTCCGCATCATGTTTAGGGGCGTGAAAATGTAAAGTCGATGTCCCTGCAATAACAGACCGCCATCTATAAAATATTAATTCAAGAATGTTGTGCAAGTTTACTGCAACAATGGAGCCGTGAACTACACGTACTTTTGAAAATCCAGCGTTTAGTTGATCATGGTAAGCGTTCATTGTCACAGTTGTAAACACAACAGCATTCTTCTTCCACAAAGGAAGTTTGGAGTCGCGGCATTTGTTTCTAGGCGGACCGTTAAATAACGAAACGCACACGTCTCGTGGACAGATGACGACTTCGAAACTCATGAAGTGTTTCCAGATAAGTGTGCTATATCCATCAGACATTCAGCCAACGGTCTGTGGGCGTGACGTCTAAAACTAGGTGCCACCAAACAAGGGGGCCGAGACCGCCAAAAAAAGATGGGTCTTGGTCCACGTCCAAACGAACTCTAATGTGGTTCGAATTTGCAACACGGACCAAAGACATGTAAACGATCCAAACACAGGACAAGATGCGACCCTAAAAAGGACCGAATGCTCCAGCATACCTCTTTTTCTTGTCATAGTCGCGATGTTGCCCATCACAGTTCAGTACAGGTGTCAGAACCGCGTCTCCTCGCAGCAGATCTTCGTGTGTGTGTGACGGAGGGATTCCTGACACTGTTATAAACTCTTTACGAGTTGTCAGCTCCATCATATACCATCATATGTGACCCGGGCTGGCAAAATGAGTCACAATGCGCATGGCATAATTTCGAGCAACAGGCAAAACAAGTGAAGAATGTTGATTTTTGGTCGATTTTGAGGTTTTCACAAAAATTAGTTAATTAAGCCCTCATCTAGCGATCCCAATGCTCCAAATAGCAATTCAACATCTAAAAGTGTGTTTATTTGTAAGTTTTCTGGGAGGAGTACCTTTCCCTGTCCATGAAAACGATCTCACTCGCACTGACTGACAGATCCGACGCGTGTGCACAAAGACACCTCTCAGACAGCACGCGATCCCGATATACACACACAGAATTACAGTATTTCAAAATATCTGTCTTGGTGAGTATTCACTCAAACATCATCTGTTATGTCTTATGTGAACGTTTGGTTAGCTGTTGGGGAAAAACATCTGATGTGTAACATTATATTAGATCCGTGCATTACAGAAGGTCTTAATACATAGGCTGTTTCATTAATGTTAATCAAACAATTGTAATATCATGGGGAAAAAAAAGTTGAATATATATTTTTCCTATAGATATTTTTGGTTTTGCCAAATTTTGTGTTATAACCAGGGATTTTAAGGTATGGTTGCAGGTGATTTTGTTTTGGAACCTTCAGAAAACTTTAACTCGATTTTTTCGCAAAATTGACTTTACTGGCTATATCGACTTCAGGTGTAGCTCAGTATTTTTTTGTCCGATTCAAACAAATCAAACATCATTTTGAATGTTTTTTAATAGAGAATGTGAAAATAACGACTCAATTTTGAACATTTGCTCATTGCGACAAATTTTGCCAGCATGGCTCACATATGTAGGGTACGCACATACAGCGAGCGCATTTAGCCCAGCACACAGCATCATTTTGGACGTTCGACAAGTTCCATTGCAAAATATGTCATAAAAGCTGCTTTGTTTTGTTTTGTATCTTTAGGTTCGGTGTGACCGCTAAACGAACCAGGACTAAATGTATCATTTCCTTTTTTGGTCCGGACCAAAAGAACCAAGAGAACCGAACTATACCCTAAGTTGCTGTCAAACCTGTTAGCCAAATGTATTCATTTATTTATTGCTAAAAGCAATAAATTTATTGCTTTTTAAGTCATTTCAACTTTTCATCTCATAATTATGACTTAGCATGTCATAATTCCGACTTTTTATGTCATAATTATATTTTGCAAAAGCATGATTTTTTTTCTTATGGGGCGGAAATTTGCTTCCATATAGGACGTAATGATAAATAGCTGTGATTAAAAAGGTAAATGGTTGTACACATAATTCTGTGCTTTTACCGTGCTGCTTGAAAGTATGTGAACCCCTTGCAGAATCTGTGAAAATGTGAATAATTTTAACAAAATAAGAGAGATCATACAAAATGCATGTTATTTGTTATTTAGTGCTGTCCTGAGTAAGATATTTCACATAAAAGATGTCCAGAAGAGCTGAATTTATAAAAGTGACCCCTTTCAAAAGTTTATGAACCCTTGATTCTTAATACTGTGTGTCGTTCCCTGATGATCCACGGCTGTGTGTGTGAGTGTGTGTGTGTCGTTCCCTGATGATCCACGGCTGTGTGTGTGTTTTGTGATGGTTGTTCTTGAGCAGTTAAACTGACCAATGTTTTTCAGAAAAATCTTCCAGGTCCTGCAAATCCTTCAGTTTTCCAGCATCTTTGGCATATTTTTTGGCACCCTCTGCAGCAGTGACTGTATGATTTTGAGATCTGAGGACGATTGAGGGACTCAAACACAACTATTATAAAAGGTTCAAACATTCACTGATGCTCCAGAAGGAAACACGACGCATTAAGAGCCGGGGGTGAACACTTTTTGAATTTGAAGATCAAGGTAAATTGTACTTAATTTGTCTTCCGGGAAGCATGTAAGTATCTTCTGTTGCTTCTGAAAGGCAGTACTAAATGAATTTTTTTTATATTTAAACAATCTTCATCCTGTTCAAAAGTTTTCACCCCCGGCGAAAACTTATATAAGAATCATTAAAAAATTTTAGGATGTAAGTTAAACGTTTTAAAATGTCACATTTAAAGAAATCCAGTGTTTGATCATGTCTTAATATTTATTCAAATGCAAAACCTAAAAATAAGTAAGCAGTTATGCAATACTTTTGAGCAACTAGACTAGATAGGCCTACATGTATATTTATTAAAGAGCCATACAGGCACCTAGTGGTAATGGCATTACAAATGAAAATTATTATTCCAGCCACAAAATGACTCTATTTTGCCTCTTTGCATTGGAATTCTCTATTTTAACCTTAATCACTACACTAATTGTAATATAAATAATACAAATGTTAGAAGAAAAATATTTTAAGTGGTCATTAATGGACCATAATTACTGCACAAATAGTATTTAGTACCAAAAGATCTCCTCAAAATATTCAATAAATATTATTGAACTAAAATATAGAACATTTATTTAATTGAAAAATAGTTAAGGTGTATGGTCACATTTGACCACCAATGAGTATGAGTGTGACCAATTAGTAAGGAATACCTCAGGGCTAAATATAAGAAAAACATTAACATTAATGTTAGCAATGTTGCATCTCCATCACTCTCCATAATAAAATAATACTGTAAATGTGGTTGACGTAATAATCAATGCACGCTATGCTGTACTGTTTACCAAAAATTGCTGCAAATACCTGTATAGTGAAACTGTTGTCTAGTCAGATGTATTGACAGCGCTGGTTTGAGAGGAACTATTGAGAGCTCCGTGAACCACGTGACCGCGCGCGCCGCCGCGACTTGAAAGCAGGTCGCAACCGGTTTTTCAACGGCTCTGGCTTTAACTGTTATACCACATTAAGTGCGCCAAAACGGTATTTATTGCTTGAGTTTCGTATTAAAACTTAAAAAATTTAAAAGCTTAGACTTTGTTACATATGAAAAGCAGGTTTGGCAATTTGGCGTGAGATTTATTTGGGCAGAGTGAGAGCCTGAAAGCGTGTGTCTCGCGCCAAATGCGTGAGAGTTGGCAACCCTGGAATATCCGCGGAAGTGTTATTAGTATCTCAGTTCACAGATAGTTTGTTTCTGTATTGTTTCTATATAAAAATGTCGATACAATGTAAAGTATTTGCTCTGGCTCTTGTTTTCAATCATTCTGCTCCGTTTTTATGCTTCTTGTTGTCATCTGTTGACATGTACAAGCAGAATGTGGCGGTTGGTTAGTGTTGTATTTGTCCCGCCCCTCCTCCACTGTGATTGGACGGCTGGGATAAAAGTCACTCCATCATTTCTGTGTGTGTTTTGCATTGGAGCTGATTTTTGACAATTTATGTAACAAAAAGTAATTTTTATAGTCTCCCATTGATTGAATTTATATATATATATATATATAAAATGCTTAATTTTAGATTTTTTATTTATTTATGTATTTATTTCAGCAAACGTCATTTGGGGTCAAAAAGACCCAGATAGCTTACATAAATAGCACACTAAGCAAATTAAGCAAAAAGATATAAGATTAAAAATGACAAAGGTCAGAAAAAAACTGGTGTAACACTTGACCTTCTGTCCCCTCACTCCTGAAATGATGGCTACGCCCCTGTTTGGACATGTTAAGAGCTGATAAAAATCAATAATCCAAGGCACTCGAATATTATTGAAAAAATATAAAAAGCCTTTATTTCATCATGGCTTTAATATTTTAAAAACAGGTGACAAGTACTGCACACCTACGTGTTGCGGCTAATGAGCCTTCGTCAGTGTGTGAGCCACAAACACAATCTGAGTTCTCTTTAGTTAATGAGTCCTATAACAATCACCTGGTCACGCTGTACAGGACAAGCAGGAGAGAGAACATTCAAATCATACAAAGAGAACGCATCTCACCCAATATATTGGCCTAATTTCACTTACATTTACATTTTAGGCTATGTAGTTTTAATTATTTATTTTTAGATTTTTATTGTATTAACAACTCAGCTGTATGTGGACACCTTTTGAGTAGAAATGCATATTGCAATTTGTTGCAAATAAAACTCCCACAGTCCATAACTACTGTAGTTTTAACTTATTTTAATATATAAATTCAGTTAAATCATCAAACATTTGTATGACTTGCTTGACCCGAGCTACGACTTGACTTGACTTGATTCTCACAAAAATTGACTTGGACTTGCACATGTGTGACTTACTCCCACTTTTACATATCACGAGCATTTGAGGTGAAATTATTTTGAGGATTCCTTTTTAGGGATTTTGTGGATTTATTCGGAAAAGGGACACTTTTGATTTCGTTTTCGCTGAAATTCCCAGTTGTTGTGGTGTTTTTTGCAGCACTTTGGAGCGGTAGACAGAGGGAGTGTTGCGACCTCGTTCGCTGACTACAAATACGGCAGTTTTGGATAAGCAAGCGTTTGGAAACACGCCTATGTAGACAGCTCACTAGATTTTGAGACGGCTTCAGTGAAAGATCTTTCGTTTCCTTGTTTGTAGTTTCGCTTTCGTTTCTGGATCGGTTGTGTTCAGGGTCAGTCAGGTGGGTCTTGTAATCCAGTCTTCATCGTAATCGGTCGTGTCCCGAATCTCCGCACAAATGTACGAGCAGGAAAAGGAGAATTTGCGGCGTTTTAGAGATTATATCGAGAAGTTTTTACGACCGTCACTTATCAATACCTTCATGACGACGTACTTTGATAAAGGTGAGTTACTAAACAAATAACAGCAGGTAGGCTAATCAGTTTCGTACAACCTGCAGAAACTTGCCATCTTAGTCAAAACATCCTTCAGTTGTTATTTGATTAGGGTCCTATTGGATTTAGTATAATCTATATCAGAAATATATTTGTATTGTGTTGAATAAGCAGAGAGTGGCTGCAGGACATCCTGAATGTCCTACAGGATTGTTTTAACTTGATGGTGATGATAAAAAAGGACCCCAAAATATTATATTTTAAATGCATTTTTTCTTTTATTAATTTAGAATAATTGTACTATTACTTTTACACTGTTTTTCTCCAAACTTTTCCACGGACAACATAGCACTCCCTTGCAGACCCCAGTTTGAATAAAAATGAAAAATTAATTTAATGAATGTTACAGATATATTTTTAATAATTTTACTACTCTATTTTGTAGCCTAATTTTAATTTTTTTAGTGTTGTAGGAATCCTACAGAAGATAAAATATTGTACACACCAGTTTTATTATGGTGTTATTGATATTTGAAGTTTTAATTGTTAGGTTTTTATTTTTCATGTTAATTAACTTTTTTTGTTCTTCTTTTATTAATTTTTGTTGTTTTTTCCCTAAATATTGCTATTTAGGAGTCATTTATTTCCAGTTGATTTTAGGCCTTCAACTTATTTTTATTTCCAAGGCAACATTTCTAATTTCCATTTAGCTTAACTAATATTTATAATTTATTTTATTTCAGCTTTATTTCAGTTAACATAAATGTTTATAGTAGTTTTAGTCAATAATAATTTTAGTTAACAATAATAACCCTGATTCACGCTATGGTAGTGAGTTGGATTTTTTTCTTAACTGTTTGTAAGATTTCAGTTTAATTTTAAATGTCTGGGCTATTCTATTCTATTCTATTCTATTCTATTCTATTCTATTCTATTCTGTCTCTTGCAGAGACGGTGGAAAGGATTATCTCTACAGAGGAGAGGTCTGTGACCGAAGCTGCACAGTTACTGCTGGACAAGATGTGTTTTCTGGAGGAAGTGGGCTGGTTTCAAGCCTTTCTGGACTTCCTGTTAGCCTCAGGTGAGTTCAGTAATAAATTGGCGAGAGAAAAGGAGACGGAAGGATAAGAAGAGACCAAGACAAGAGAGGGGAGAAAAGAAAAAAAAATCCTTGGTCCGGTTCCCAAAACGCACTGTCAACCGGTCCACCACCAGCTGGGTGAACTCCTCCACGATGTCTGGCGGTGGCGCTGGACACATACCCCCATCACCCCTCGCAGGGCAGGGGGTACCCTTGAGGCTGCGCTCTACCCCTGGCTCCGGGCAGCCACAGAGAGAATCCCCCGTTCCCTGCTCCTCACCATCATGGAGGACAGCAGCAGGCTCAGGCTTATGACAAACGGTGGCAACTCCTTCACACCCTTTTGGATGGCAGCCGCCCCTCCAGAACCCAGGTGGACAAAAGCGAGTTTGTCCGTCCCCCTGGCAAGTCACTCCAGTCCACCTCCTTGAGCGTCCATGGCTGTAGAGTCTTCTCAGCTCTATGGCACCATGGATTTCTTACAGTGGCGAGGGCTCGAGACTCGAGGCTCATTAGCACTCGCAATACCGGTTTGGTTCCCAAAACACACTGCCATCCGGTCCTCCACCAGCTGGATGAACTCCTCCGCGATGCCTGGCGGTGGTGCTGGATTCCCCTCGGTGGACAACCCACTAACTCCTCCGACGGCTCTGCCGAGAGAGTCCCCCATTCCCTGCTCCTCCCCATCATGGTGGACACAGCAGGCTCAGGCCTATGGCAAACGGTGGCAAATCCTCTGCTCCCTTTCGGAGGACAGCCGCCCCTCCAGAACTCAGGCGTACGGCAGCGAGTTTGTCTGTCCCCCTGGCAAGCCACTCCAGTCCACCGCCCGAGCGTCCATGGTGGTAAAGCCTTCTCAGCTCTATGGCACCGCAGATTTCCCACAGCGGCAAGGACTCAAGGCTCATTAGCACTCGTGCCACCAGCCTCGCTCCGTTCCCACGGCTCTTGAGCTTCTCTGAGCTGAGATGAAATGGGAAAAGGGAGAAGAATGAGTTCAGTAAAAATTGGATTCGAACTTGGGTTGGTCTCGTCAAAATCGTAACGCCACCCACCTTCTCTACACCACTGATACTGTTATCAGACAGGTTTCTTTTGTAATTTTGCCTGGCTCAATCAGATAATGGTGGGCGGAGTTAGTGTAAATAGCCTCTGCCATCAAAGCGGGTGATTTGCACATAGTGTAAATAGTGTTTAAAATCCGTGGAACCTTTCCATTGCACAAAAGATTCTTCATAGGGGGCAGTTGTGGCCTAATGGTTAGAGAGTCAGACTTGTAACCCGAGGGTTGCGGGTTCGATTCTAAATGCCAGAAGGAAATGACTGAGTTGCCCTTTGAGCAATGCATCCCCCAATCGCTCCCCGGGCGCCAGGTTCTTTAGATTTTTAAAATGTTCTTCACACTAAGAAAAAATAGTTCTTTTTAAGAACTGATAATTGAAAGGGTCTTTGAGGAACCAAAAATGTTTCTTCTATGGCATTGCTGTTTGTGTATGTTGCTGTAGAATATACTGGTCTGCACAATGCCATTCAGGAATGGGACTTCTCTGAGTTAGAGGGACTGAATGAGCACCGGAAACTTCTGGAGAGAATCGAACCATCAATCATCACGCACATAAAGCCCAGCGAGCTGCTCGTGCACATGAATGACTGTCTCAACCCCAGAGAGCATGAAGAGATCAAATCGGTGAGTCTCTGTCTCTGTAGTGTGGGTTGTGTGATGTATGTGCGTTTGTTTCTGGCCTTACACAAGTTCATTCTGTATGTGTGTGTTACAGGTGGAAAGCCAGCGCGGTCCTATGGCTGCCAGTGAGAAACTAGTGAAAGCTCTCCTGCGCTCAGATAAACCGAACTGGTTTAAGGTGCTGAAGATGGCGCTGGATGCCTGCAGCTTCCATGAGGCGCTGGATCTGCTGGATTTCAGTAATACTTGAATATTCAGCCACTCATTTTACCTTTCTTTCATTTGTTCATTCATCCATCCATCTCTGTCTGCCTGTCTATCTATCTATATTCTGTCTCATGATGATGATGATGATGATGAAGATGTATGTCCTGCAGATGGAGGTGGTAAGAGTGCAATGGGCTGCGGATCAGACGGGGAGGCGGACGCCATGCCTACAGAAACCATGACTGTGAGTTTTGAGTTCAGAGAGGAGGCTGAGAATGAAGACATGCTGATGAGCGGCAACAACGTGACTGTCGAGACCCTCAACAGGTGCACAGGTACACAGACCGACATCATGATACCATAACCTGAATGCTCTTGTGTTTGCGGACATGTGACCTTCGACCTCTATGCAGGGGAATATGAGCGTTCAGGTGAGCATAAGCTGAGGGAATATCAGAAGGAGCTGACGGATGTTGCTGTCCAGGGGCAAAACACCATCATCTGCGCCCCTACAGGTGTGTCACACCAAACAAAAGAAACTTTCACATACAAAACACGTTAAACTGACCAATGAGTTTTACCAGCATCCACACAAGCATTGCATCTGCAGCTCGAGTTGAGTTTGGCAGGTCATTCCACCAGCAGGAACAGTCCAGGTAAAGGTCTGTGGAAGTGATTTTGCACCTCTTTGGGATGATGACATCACAAGGCACCGTTCACTTGCAGAACGCAAGCTTCTGGAGGGCACGTAGGTCTGAAGTAGTGAGTTTAGGTATAATGGTGCAGAGCCA
>CM077178.1:1098411-1118411 GCA_039654105.1 Coreius guichenoti | reverse complement strand
CACGTGTGTGTGTGTTGTTGTGCTACAGGAATGACGCTGACCAGTAAGAAGGGGGTGTTGGACTCTTTTAAGAGCTCCGATCAGAGTAAGATACTCATCGCCACATCAGTCGCTGATGAAGGCATCGATATCCCACAATGCAACCTGGTTCTGATGTATGAATATGTGGGTAACGTGGTGAAGATGGTGCAAGTTCGAGGTAACAAACATGTACACTCTTTCACACACATATAAATACAAATACACTGATTCACTGCATACGTGTGTGTGTGTGTGTAGGTCGTGGTCGTGCGCAGGGCAGCCGGTGTTTCCTGATCTCCAGTAGTAAGGAACGCATTATGAAGGAGAAAATAAACATGATTAAGGAGAAAATTGTGGAGGAGGCCATCGTCGAACTGCAGAGCCACCCTGCTGAACTCAGTATCAAGGTTCTGCACTTTCACTACATGTTTTAAACATTAGTGCATCTCTGCTGCGTGACATCGAACGTTTGAACGTGTGTGTGTGTGTGTGTGTGTGTGTGTGTTCAGGTGGACGTGTTGCAGAGAGAAGAGAAGGCCCGGAGGGATCACATCGGCGCCAGTCCCGAAAAACCCAAAACACAAGGCAGCTACCAGCTCCTCTGCGGCAAGTGCAAGAAGTTTGCGTGCTTGAGTGACAACCTTAGAGTCGTGCAGGTATGACCTTAATAATTAAATAAATTATAAAAATAAAATAAATACATAGGGCTGCTCAATAAATTGAAATAAATGTGAAATCGCATTGTGTGATTATCAAATCACAAATGCACTGCATGAGTGAAGTGGGGAAAGTACAACTGTATCATTACAGTAGTAATATATTTCTGTTTTCATTTTTATAATTAGTTAAAAATAATAAAATAAAATATTTAAAACCACAGGTTTTTTAAACTACTGATATTAAAAATACTTAACCTTTAAACTTCAAGCTCTTTAAACTACTTATCTTTAAAAAAAACTTAAACTTCAAGTTTTTTAAATGACTTCAATCTAAAAAAAAAAAAAAATCTTCTAAACTAATTTCATGCCTTTCATGTTATGTTTTGTCTTGTGTAGCACGCGGCTGGTGTTTTTTTCACTGGCTGCATGCTTTCATGTTGTCGTTTTGTGTGAACGCGGCTTATGAGTGTTCTCATTGGCTGCGTGTTCATGTCATGTTTTGTTTGGGCACATGGCTTGTGATTTTGTGTTTGCTGGCCATGTGCTCATGTGTTTGTCAGGTTTGGTGTGAGCACATGGCTTGTCGTGTGTCTTTGTGCCATGTGCTCTCATGTCTATTGTCTAACCCCGCCCACCTTGTTTCCTGATCATTGGTTCATTTGCCCCACCTGTACCAAACTAATTATCTTAAAAACATTAAAAACTTTAAGCTTTTTTAAACTACTTATGTTAAAAAAAAATTTAATCTTCAAACTTTTTAAACTATTTATCTTTAAAAACTTAACTTCAAGCTTTTGAAACTACTTTTCATAAAAAAAAAACTTAATTTTCAAACTTCAAGCTTTTTAAACTACTTATCTTAAAAAACTTAAAAACTTCAAGCTTTTTTAAACTAATGTTAAAAAAAACTTAATCTTCAAACTTCAAGCTTTTGAAACTACTTGTTAGACAACGTCTATTGTCTAACCCCGCCCACCTTGTTTCCTGATCATTGGTTCATTTGCCCCACCTGTACCGAACTAATTATCTTAAAAATATTAAAAACTTTGAGCTTTTTAAACTACTTATGTTAAAAAAAACTTAATCTTCAAACTTCAAGCTTTTCAAACTACTTTTCTTAAAAAAACTTAATCTTCAAACTTCAAGCTTTTCAAACTACTTTTCTTTAAAAAAAACTTTTCAAGCTCTTTAAACTACTCATCTTAAAAAACGTAAAATCTTCAAACTTCGAGCTTTTTAAACTATTTATCTTAAAAAAAACTTAAAAACTTCAAGCTTTTTAAACTACTTATCTTAAAAATCTCAATCTTCAAACTTCAAGCTTTTTAAACTATTTATCTTAAACTTAAACTTCAAGCTTTTTGAACTATTTATCTTAAAAAAACTTTAAAACTTCAAGCTTTTTAAACTACTTTTCTTAAAAAAACTTAATCTTCAAGCTTTTTAAACTACTTATCTTAAACTTAACTTCAAGCTTTTTAAACTACTTATCTTAAACTTAAAAACTTCAAGCTTTTTAAACTACTTGTCTTAATCTCAAACTTCAAGCTTTTTAAACTACTTATCTTAAAAATCTCAATCTTCAAACTTCAAGCTTTTTAAACTATTTATCTTAAACTTAAACTTCAAGCTTTTTGAACTATTTATCTTAAAAAACTTTAAAACTTCAAGCTTTTTAAACTACTTTTCTTAAAAAACTTAATCTTCAAACTTCAAGCTTTTTAAACTACTTTTCTTAAAAAAAAACTTAATCTTCAAACTTCAAGCTTTTTAAACTACTTTTCTTAAAAAAACTTAATCTTCAAACTTCGAGCTCTTTAAACTATTTCTTAAAAAACGTAAAATCTTCAAACTTCGAGCTTTTTAAACTATTTATCTTAAACTTAAAAACTTCAAGCTTTTGAAACTACTTTTCTTAAAAAACTTAATCTTCAAACTTCGAGCTCTTTAAACTATTTCTTAAACTAAAAAAAAAATCAAGCTTTTTAAACTACTTATCTGAAATCTTAATCTTCAAAATTCAAGCTTTTTAAACTATTTATCTTAAAAAAAACTTAAAAACTTCAAGCTTTTTAAACTACTTATCTTAAAAATCTCAATCTTTAAACTTCAAGCTTTTTAAACTACTTGTCTTAAAAATCTCAATCTTCAAACTTCAAGCTTTTTAAACTATTTATCTTAAAAAAACTTAAAAACTTCAAGCTTTTTAAACTACTTATCTTAAAAAACTTAAAAACTTCAAGCTTTTTTAAACTAATGTTAAAAAAAACTTAATCTTCAAACTTCAAGCTTTTGAAACTACTTGTTAGACAACGTCTATTGTCTAACCCCGCCCACCTTGTTTCCTGATCATTGGTTCATTTGCCCCACCTGTACCGAACTAATTATCTTAAAAATATTAAAAACTTTGAGCTTTTTAAACTACTTATGTTAAAAAAACTTAATCTTCAAACTTCAAGCTTTTCAAACTACTTTTCTTTAAAAAAAACTTTTCAAGCTCTTTAAACTATTTATCTTAAAAAACTTAAAAACTTCAAGCTTTTTAAACTACTGATCTTAAAAAACTTAACTTCAAGCTTTTTAAACTACTTATCTTAAAAAACTTAAACTTCAAGCTTTTTAAACTACTTATCTTAAAAATCTCAATCTTCAAACTTCAAGCTTTTTAAACTATTTATCTTAAAAAAACTTAACTTCAAGCTTTTTAAACTATTTATCTTAAAAAAACTTAAACTTCAAGCTTTTTAAACTACTTATCTTAAAAAACTTAAAAACTTCAAGCTTTTTAAACTACTTATCTTAAAAAACTCAATCTTCGAACTTCAAGCTTTTTAAACTATTTATCTTAAAAAACTTTAAAACTTTAAGCTTTTTTAAACTACTTATCTTAAAAATCTCAATCTTCAAACTTCAAGCTTTTTAAACTACTTATCTTAAAAAACTTAAAAACTTCAAGCTTTTTAAACTACTTATCTTAAAAAACTTAAAAACTTCAAGCTTTTTAAACTACTTATCTTAAACTTAAAAACTTCAAGCTTTTTAAACTACTTGTCTTAAAAATCTCAAACTTCAAGCTTTTAAAACTATTTATCTTAAAAAAAAAACTTAAACTTCAAGCTTTTTAAACTACTTATCTTAAAAATCTCAATCTTCAAGCTTTTTAAACTATTTATCTTAAACTTAAACTTCAAGCTTTTTGAACTATTTATCTTAAAAAACTTTAAAACTTCAAGCTTTTTAAACTACTTATCTTAAAAAACTTAATCTTCAAACTTCAAGCTTTTTAAACTACTTTTCTTAAAAAACTTAACTTCAAGCTTTTTAAACTACTTATCTTAAACTTAAAAACTTCAAGCTTTTTAAACTACTTGTCTTAAAAATCTCAAACTTCAAGCTTTTTAAACTATTTATCTTAAAAAAAACTTAAAAACTTCAAGCTTTTTAAACTACTTATCTTAAAAATCTCAATCTTCAAACTTCAAGCTTTTTAAACTATTTATCTTAAACTTAAACTTCAAGCTTTTTGAACTATTTATCTTAAAAAACTTTAAAACTTCAAGCTTTTTAAACTACTTTTCTTAAAAAAACTTAATCTTCAAACTTCGAGCTCTTTAAACTATTTATCTTAAAAAACGTAAAATCTTCAAACTTCGAGCTTTTTAAACTATTTATCTTAAAAAACTTAAAAACTTCAAGCTTTTGAAACTACTTTTCTTAAAAAACTTAATCTTCAAACTTCAAGCTTTTTAAACTACTTTTCTTAAAAAAACTTAACCTTCAAACTTCGAGCTCTTTAAACTATTTATCTTAAAAAACTAAAAAAAAATCAAGCTTTTTAAACTACTTATCTGAAATCTTAATCTTCAAAATTCAAGCTTTTTAAACTATTTATCTTAAAAAAAACTTAAACTTCAAGCTTTTTAAACTACTTATCTTAAAAATCTCAATCTTTAAACTTCAAGCTTTTTAAACTACTTGTCTTAAAAATCTCAATCTTCAAACTTCAAGCTTTTTAAACTACTTGTCTTAAAAATCTCAATCTTCAAACTTCAAGCTTTTTAAACTATTTATCTTAAAAAAAACTTAACTTCAAGCTTTTTAAACTACTTATCTTAAAAATCTCAATCTTCAAACTTCAAGCTTTTTAAACTATTTATCTTAAAAAAACTTAACTTCAAGCTTTTTAAACTACTTATCTTAAAAAATTTAAAATCTTCAAGCTTTTTAAACTACTTATCTTAATCTCAATCTTCAAACTTCAAGCTTTTTAAACTACTTATCTTAAACTCAATGTTCAAACTTCAAGCTTTTTAAACTACTTATCTTAAAAATCTCAATCTTCAAACTTCAAGCTTTTTAAACTACTTATCTTAAACTCAATCTTCAAACTTCAAGCTTTTTAAACTATTTATCTTAAAAAAACTTAAACTTCAAGCTTTTTAAACTACTTATCTTAAACTCAATCTTCAAACTTCAAGCTTTATAAACTATTTATCTTAAAAAAAACTTAAAAACTTCAAGCTTTTTAAACTACTTATCTTAAAAATCTCAAACTTCAAGCTTTTTAAACTACTTATCTTAACTTAAAAACTTTAAGCTTTTTTAAACTACTTATCTTAAAAAAATTTAACTTCAAGCTCTTTAAACTATTTATCTTTAAAAACTTAAAATCTTCAAGCTTTTTTAAACTAATGTTAAAAAAAACTTAATCTTCAAACTTCAAGCTTTTGAAACTACTTTTCTTAAACGTAATCTTCAAACTTCGAGCTCTTTTAACTATTTATCTTAAAAAACTTTAAAAAAAATTCAAGCTTTTTAAACTACTTATCTTTAAAAACTTAAAATCTTCAAGCTTTTTTAAACTGTTAAAAAAAAACTTAATCTTCAAACTTTGAGCTTATTAAACTACTTCATTTACTATAAAATATTTCAAGTAAATATTTTATAGTAAATGTTATGTCAAAGGTGTAAAAAATATGCTATAGTGGCTGGTTGAGACAATCTTCCGGCCACTTTTCAGAGCTATAAAAGCTGCTTTGTATCCCCAATTTTACTAAGGATGTTCATTTTGGACCATCTTTCTGTTTGTTTGTCTCTCTATCATCTTTCTCATTCTCTCTTTCCTTTAGGAGTCTCATCACATCGCTCTGGATCGGTCCATGTTCGAACGCTGTACAACTCTTCCTCATAAGAAACCCAAAAACTTCTGTGGCTTCAATAAGAAAGAGAAGCTGCTCTGTGCCGACTGCAAACAGGACTGGGGCCTCGTCGCCTCTTACCTCACGATCCAGGTGACGCTCCTGTCAATTCTTTGGAGCTCTTAGTATCATTGAGATGCTATTATAGTTTTTGTTAATATTTTGAATTAGGTTTCATTTTAATATTTTAGTTATTTTTATAGTATAATTGAGGTACTATCATGTTTTTTGTTGATGTATTGAATCAGATTTCATTTATATATTTTTCTATAGTTTTCATTTTCATTTCAGTTTTAGTAATTTTGTTGTTTTTATTAGTTTTAATTTGTCAGTATAGTTTTTATTAATTCTTAGGGGTTCAAGAGCATAGAGCTTAAACTCTATTGTAATTGTTAAATTTTCCAAGGATCAGCATTCTCCCCTAAAAGTGATCGGGCAGACCAAACCGTAAGTCGTAGAGATTTGAAACTTTGAGGGCTGGTAGTACTCACGCCGTCTACAACGTCACCGAGACGCGCCCCGATCGGCCTGATGGGGGTGCTACAGCGGTCAAAAGTATGAAATGGCTCATAACTCCTAAACCGTTAGGCGTAGGCTCAAGTGTCTTATATCGTTGGAATGCTTGGCTCAAGACAGACACATGGATATGGATCTGCTCGTTCTTCAGGCAATATTTTCAAGTAATTTTGGATTTTTTTTAAACCTACTTATGCGAACTACACTCAGGTTTTTTGCCTGATCGGAACCAAACCAGTGCAGAAATATTCTCTGGAGAGTGAATATCAATAATTTCGATTCAGGGTCCCTAAGGGGATCCAAAATGTTCAATGTGATCGGGGCCGCTTTTACTAAAATGGCTATAACTCGTGAACAGAACGAGATATTTTTGCTAAACTCGGGACGTGCATGAGCTCAATTTGACGATTGGCCACTTGGTGCTAAAACAGGAAAAAAACATGAAAATGGCTATAACCACCCAACCGTTAGTTGGCATGCAGTGTCTTTGTCCAGGGTGCCATGTCTGTCTTTGAGGACATTGGCGTATCTCAAAAAACCTGACCGCCATCGGCCAATGAAATTTGAGCATCTATTAGACAAGCTTTAACAGAGGCCGATCGGAAATAAACTCGGTATGGAGCTCTGAAGGAGCCTTAGAAGTTTCGAGCCAGCGCTTTTCACGGGAGTCACCTTTTTAGACTCCTGAATCCTTGCCGAGTCCAACGATACCAAACATGCCAGGTTTTGCCTTATGGTTTGTGCAAAGGTGTGATTTAGCGCTTAAAAAAAAACTATATCTTCGATATATTGAATATCTTCGAAACGTTTGTCCGATCGAGACGAAACCACCGCAGGAAATTCTAAAACATAGGTTGATTAGCAAAACAATAATGCCCAAATGTGAAAATTTTTATATGAAGTAGCAAAAAAACCCAATCAACGTCACCCATGGCTCATTTTTATGCTCTCAGAAATATGTGCCTATAACTTCAAACAGAAATATTTACACCAAGTTTTACACACATATGTATGAGTACACTCTGAGGACACCTAAAAAAAGTGGTGGAGATCGGGAAAGAGGTGGTGCTATAACTGTCACAAAAACCTTTAAAAAACATATGTTTCCTTAGTAAATTTGCCTGTATTGGCTGTAAATGCTTTTCCATCTATGATATAAGTGGTTGCATGCTTGCTAAATAAATCTTAATATCTTTTGACACACATGTGCTTAAAGGCCTTAAACGCTTGAACCCCGATCATTGCTGCTCGCAGCTATATTTTGTTTTTAGTTTTAGTTACTTTTGTCGAGATTCTATTAAGTTTTTGGTAATATTTTGAATTACGATTTATTTTTGTATTTTCTGTTTTAATTTTAATTTTAAAGTTTTTGTAATTTTTTTGTCAGTATAGTTTTTACAGTATAGAGTACTTTAAACTGAACAAAAATTAAAAATGGTGCCTAGCTAAAATAAAAAAAAGTTTTAGTTATTTTTTATAGTATCATTGAGATACTATTATAGTTTTTGTTAATATATTCAATTAGGTTTTATTCATTTATTAATATTTTATTTTTGGTTAAATGTCAGTGTAGTTTTTGTTTTTAGTTTATTTAGTTTTAGTTACTTTTGTACTTAAACTTCAACAAAAATGAGAAATGTTGGCTGGCTAAAATAAAAGTTTGTTGTTTTTGCCTCTTTTTTTTTTTTACCCAAAATGTCTTGTTTTTGTTTTAGTTGTTAGTTTTAGTTTATTTGGTTTATTTTAGCTGAAACAAAATAAATGTAAGTTTTTCATATAGTTTATTTCAGTTAATGAAACTAGTTTTTATTGTTTTAGTTAACGATAGTAACCCTGATTCTGAGCAGATGAAACTGAAATCAAAAACTGTCAAGAACAGATATGTGTAAATCTTAAAGTATTTGTACAGTTATTAAAAATACAGCTCTGACAGAACGCAAGATTTAGAGTAATTTGACTCTGAGTTTAAGTGTGTGTTGAATGCTGATTCTGATTATTAGTTGAAATCATCAGTATTTGATCATAAACGGATGAATTCTTGTTGTCGTGTGACTCCAGGATCTGCCGCTGTTGAAGATCGAGAGTTTCGTGGTGCAGGATTGCACCACTGGCAAGCAGTTTTACTTCAGGAGATGGCGCGACGTGACGTTTGCCATCCGAGAGTTTGACATGACGGAGATCACGCCTCTAACATGGCCGCTGAGAGACAGAACGGCAAACACAACATTACACGCTTAAATCTTTCTTATCTCACTCTAAATTTGAATGAACTTTTTAATTTGGTGAACTCTGTGTAATCCATATGATGTGTAGTCAACAAACACAAACATATACAGTAGAGCATAATTAGTCTCATCTTTTTGAGGTTACATGTTGAGCAAATGTGTATTTTAACATTTTAATTTAAACTTGGATAGGGGTACTTTTCCTGGTTAATTCAACTGATTTATTAGACATGACTATTATTTTGAAATAATTAATAATGAAATTATTTGATGTGAATGTGTCTTGTTACATTTGATATCAACTGAAGATTATCAAAATAAAATTCATGATATTAAAATATTATGAATATAATATTTTGTGAAATATAGTGTATTATTTTAAGAAAATAAAGCCTATTTTAGGATAATTTTATATAATGTTTCTAAAATAGGCTTTATTTTCTTAAAATAATACACTATATTCACAATATATATATATATGTATATGTGCTGTCAATTGATTAATTAATCGCACATTTTTTCTGTAATTAATCGTGACCAAATTAATGTAGAAACACGTTAAAGATGGTGTATTTTAAATATCTGTTGTAATGGCATCTTTTTATTAATGAAGGCCAGTATCACTGATACTAATAAACGGTTATACATGTCCATCTAGCACGTGTTTACATAGAAAAACAATGGAAAAGTAGCGTATTTGAATGGAAAAACGCATTCTGTGTGAACGGCGAAAATTTGCATTGCGTTACTCGCTCTAGATTACTTGCGGGATTACTTGTTTTTCGCGTCACTCGCGCGAATAAAAATTGCGAATTTTTTGTCATCAAACACGTTCAAGATAACAACTATTGCTGCTCTGTACCTGTTGTGGAAGTCCCAAATAGGCTGGAAAGCATACTCCAACGTGTCTGGGTTCACAGCACCATCCACAAAACTCGCTGAATTTCACCGTCTTCTCCAGGAACTGCGCCTTATCCAACCGGATGTGTCAATAAGCTCCTCGCCGACAACGCGTCATGCAAATTTCCTCCTCAAGTTGAAATTTTTCAACTTGCGCGGAAGATGTGGTCGAGGCGAATATCGCGCGGTCGCGCCATTTGCGTCTCTTCGTGTCTTTGCATTGACTTTTGTACGTAATCTACCCGCTAAATTTGCTTTTGGTGTGCACACATCATAAGATCTGCCGCTGCTGAACATGACGCGGATCTGACGCTCATCTCATTTTCTTATAACTCTAAGTTTATTTAAGACTGCTCTTATGAGAATACTTGACCACAGGCATTTTGACATAATTCTGTGTTATTGATTGTTGAAGCGCGAAAGAGAGCTCGATACTGGCATGCTAGACAGGACATTCACAGACGTTCTCTTTTGTTGTAAAGTTAAAAATATATATATATATATATTTTTTTGTAAATCATGAAACTTTATGTAAAAAATAAAGAAAGTGTCCCGCATTTTCATGTCACTACCGAAATGCGTGTTTTAGTCCATTGGCTGAGCTGAAATGTTCTGGGGCCTCATTTATAAAACTTTCCGTAGTTTTCATCCTAAAAGTGTGCGTACGCATAAAAGCTTGTGTATGCACAAAGTTTTCAGATTTATAAAACCATGCATACGCCAGAACCTGCGCACAATTCCCTTTATAAAACCCAGTCAGCGCAAGATTGTGCGTTCATGCGTCTCCAACCCGTCTCCTCCCCGAAATAACCATATATGGAGCTACAACAACCTAGTTTTACTGTGCATATCATCATTTGCATATGCATATTCATCCATGTGATACCATGTTTAACGATACAGGGCATTAGGAAAATATGCCGTCACATTACATTGCTAAAAATCATTCAGTAGCCTCTCCTTGCCTAAATAAATAAATCACAATAGTATAAAATACATTTCAGAAAATGTTTTTCTCAATCTTTTCCACTGGCCAAATATTATTTTTAATTGCTTTAAAAATAGATCGATAGGCCTTATTGCGCATTATTGATCATTTGCACGAAAATATTTTCTCTGACCGTAAGTTCTGCTATTATCATGTCCCTATAGCAATCCTCGCGTTAGTTAAAACATTAAAACACAGCATGCCACAGGAAAAGTGTTCAAAAGCCTTTATTTGGGGGAAATAAACAAAATATTCGTACAGTTATGCAAATCATTAGTATTTTAGTATATTTTAGTAGTGTTTTAGTATGTGAGTTAAAATTCTGTCATGTGATGTGGTTGCTACCAAAACAAGATGTTCTGATAGTGTTTGGTTCAGTGTGTATTCAAACTGAGTCCTCACCTTTGAAATCAGTGTGATTTAACTTTATGCCTTTCACAAGGAAAGTTTGGATTCAAAATACAACAAATCTCATCAGTTACACTTGAAATATTGTCAAAATTTTAATTGTTATAGATTTACCAGTGAAAACTTATAAATAAAATAGCAAAAATTATATTTACAAGGTAGACGTAAACAAAATCTTAATAGGTCAATATAAGTGTTCTTATTAAATTATATATTAATGTGTTTCGGTAATGACAAATTTGGGGAGAGGAAAAATATTCCAAAACTTTCTGAAAATACAATATGAGAATTAAGTGTACAGTATGTATGTGTATATACACTCACCTAAAGGATTATTAGGAACACCTGTTCAATTTCTCATTAATGCAATTATCTAATCAACCAATCACATGGCAGTTGCTTCAATGCATTTAGGGGTGTGGTCCTGGTCAAGACAATCTCCTGAACTCCAAACTGAATGTCACAATGGGAAAGAAAGGTGATTTAAGCTATTTAAATCACCTAAAGGATTATTAGGAACACCATACTAATACTGTGTTTGACCCCCTTTCGCCTTCAGAACTGCCTTAATTCTACGTGGCATTGATTCAACAAGGTGCTGAAAGCATTCTTTAGAAATGTTGGCCCATATT
Source organism: Coreius guichenoti (assembly GCA_039654105.1). Lineage (NCBI taxonomy): Eukaryota > Metazoa > Chordata > Actinopteri > Cypriniformes > Gobionidae > Coreius > Coreius guichenoti. The sequence goes on along the minus strand of CM077178.1, from coordinate 1,106,864 downwards.
GATAGGATAGCATCTTGCAGTTGATGGAGATTTGTGGGATGCACATCCAGGGCACGAAGCTCCCGTTCCACCACATCCCAAAGATGCTCTATTGGGTTGAGATCTGGTGACTGTGGGGGCCATTTTAGTACAGTGAACTCATTGTCATGTTCAAGAAACCAATTTGAAATGATTCGAGCTTTGTGACATGGTGCATTATCCTGCTGGAAGTAGCCATCAGAGGATGGGTACATGGTGGTCATAAAGGGATGGACATGGTCAGAAACAATGCTCAGGTAGGCCGTGGCATTTAAACGATGCCCAATTGGCACTAAGGGGCCTAAAGTGTGCCAAGAAAACATCCCCCACACCATTACACCACCACCACCAGCCTGCACAGTGGTAACAAGGCATGATGGATCCATGTTCTCATTCTGTTTACGCCAAATTCTGACTCTACCATCTGAATGTCTCAACAGAAATCGAGACTCATCAGACCAGGCAACATTTTTCCAGTCTTCAACTGTCCAATTTTGGTGAGCTCGTGCAAATTGTAGCCTCTTTTTCCTATTTGTAGTGGAGATGAGTGGTACCCGGTGGGGTCTTCTGCTGTTGTAGCCCATCCGCCTCAAGGTTGTGCGTGTTGTGGCTTCACAAATGCTTTGCTGCATACCTCGGTTGTAACGAGTGGTTATTTCAGTCAAAGTTGCTCTTCTATCAGCTTGAATCAGTCGGCCCATTCTCCTCTGACCTCTAGCATCAACAAGGCATTTTCGCCCACAGGACTGCCGCATACTGGATGTTTTTCCCTTTTCACACCATTCTTTGTAAACTCTAGAAATGGTTGTGCGTGAAAATCCCAGTAACTGAGCAGATTGTGAAATACTCAGACCGGCCCGTCTGGCACCAACAACCATGCCACGCTCAAAATTGCTTAAATCACCTTTCTTTCCCATTCTGACATTCAGTTTGGAGTTCAGGAGATTGTCTTGACCAGGACCACACCCCTAAATGCATTGAAGCAACTGCCATGTGATTGGTTGATTAGATAATTGCATTAATGAGAAATTGAACAGGTGTTCCTAATAATCCTTTAGGTGAGTGTGTATATATATATATATATATATATATATATATATATATATATATACACACACACACATTTTAAAAATATATATATTTTTACATTTTCAGTTATTTAAATTTTATTTTAAGTTTTAATTATTTTTTTGTAAGTTATATATACACTATATTGCCAAAAGTATTAGGACACCCCTCCAAATCACTGAATTCAGGTGTTCAATCACTTCATGGCCACAGGTGTATAAATCAAGCACTAGGCATGCAGACGCTTCTACAAACATTTGTGAAAGAATGGGTCGCTCTCAGGAGCTCAGTGAACTCAAGCGTGGTACCGTGATAGGTTGCCACCTGTGCAATAAGTCCATTCCTGACATTTCCTCACTACTAAATATTCCACGCTCAACTGTTAGTGGGATTATAACAAAGTGGAAGCAATTGGGAACAACAGCAACTCAGCCACGAAGTGATAGACCACGTAAAATCACAGAGCGGGGTCAGCGCATGCTGAGGGACACAGTGCGCAGAAGACGCCAAATTTCTGCAGAGTCAACAGCTACAGACCTCCAAACTTCTGTGGCCTTCAGATGAGCTCAAGAACAGTGTGTAGAGAGCTTCATGGAATGGGTTTCCATGGCCGAGCAGCTCATCCAAGCCTTACATCACCAAGTGCAATGCAAAGCGTGGGATGCAGTGGGGTAAAGCACGCCGCCACTGGACTCTAGAGCAGTGGAGACGTGTTCTCTGGAGTGACCAATCATGCTTCTCTGTCTGACAATCCCATGGACGAGTCTGGGTTTGGCGGTTGCCAGGGGAACGGTACTTGCCTGACTGCATTGTGCCAAGTGTAAAGTTTGGTGGAGGGGGATTATGGGGTGGGGTTGTTTTTCAGGGGTTGGGCTTGGCCCCTTAGTTCCAGTGAAAGGAACTCTTAATGCTTCAGCATACCAAGACATTTTGGACAATTTCATGCTCCCAACTTTGTGGGAACAGTTTGGGGATGGCCCCTTCCTGTCCCAACATGACTGCGCACCAGTGCACAAAGCAAGGTCCATAAAGACATGGATGAGCGAGTTTGGTGTGGAGGAACTTGACTGGCCTGCACAGAGTCCTGACCTCAACCCGACAGAACACCTTTGGGATGAATTAGAGCGGAGACTGCGAGCCAGGCCTTCTCGTCCAACATCAGTGCCTGACCTCACAAATGCGCTTCTAGAAGAATGGACAAAAATTCCCATAAACACACTCCTAAACCTTGTGGAAAGCCTTCCCAGAAGAGTTGAAGCTGTTAAGAGCTGCAAAGGGTGGGCCAACTCCATATTAAACCCTACGGATTAAGAATGGGATGTTATTAAAGTTCATGTGCATGTAAAGGGACAGACGTCCCAAAACTTTTGGCAATATAGTGTGTGTCAGTGATTGTAACATTATTTTTAAGACAATTAAGCACAATTTTCATATGTAATTGTCATTACGATAATGCAAGACAATAAATATATATTGTTTTTTATGCATCGTATGGAACTGTTCTTAAAATTAAAGCAAACTTAAATGTAAAAATCATCATATTAGAAAGATAATAAATCAATAATTCAAAAAAACTTATGGACACATTATACACTCATTTTTTTGGGAGGGGGAGGGGCTTAATTGCTTCAAAGATTAACAAACAAACAAGCAAAAAAAAAACCTAATGGTCCTAAAAGTAGGATAATTTTTTCCCCCCTACAATTCTCTTGATAGATTATTCGCCCTGTGAGGTGGAAAATAGTTCAATTAAAACAATTAATGGCAGTCTATAAAGCCTCAAGTTAATGATGCTTGAAATTCCCAGTGTTCACTTGCATCCGGAGCAGAACCTGGATGTGTGAATATCTGAGGAATAACAGCGCGTTCATCAAAGGACGAGCCGTCAGTGTCGCTGCTGTGTTTGTGTAGGGGGTTTGTGAATTTAGGACAGGTTTACAGGCAAAAACTGGTTCTTTTACAGCTTTGATTCATATAATTTTGATATATATATATATATATATATATATAAGCAGCTTTACAGTGATAAACAGTAACATAATGAATGAGGCAAACAGACTTAGCTTTAAAAAGACAATAGTTTCATTGTTCTGTTGAAATCAGTTCAGTGTTGATTCATATATTCAGTTCATTTCTATACATTCAGATTTATAAGTATTTCTAGTAAGATCTGACACAATTATTTCTCGTTTAATCCCCCGATGATTTATGAGATTAATAATTTCTTATTCAATGTTTTTAAGTATATAGGTTTTATAAATACATAGTTATTATGTATAACGCAATTATTTCTTATTGTATATGTGATTAAAATGTGTGTATATAGATAAATTGATGCACAAATACATATTAATCACATATAACATAACAATTAACTGTAATTGTTAATTAATAATTGTTAAAATCTTACTATATTCTTATAAATCAGAATAGATAGATAGATATTCTGATTTATAAGTATATAGTAAGAATTCAACATAATTATTTATTATTTTATATGTGATTAATGTGTATATAATAGTATTTTTGTGTTTAAAAGGGCCAGGAGAATATGTCTGTGCCCCTCACACACACACACACACACACATTTCTAAGTATATAGTAACAGGCGACGTGTGTGATGTAAATCTCAGGCAGAGTGAAGGCATCTCTCAGCCCCTCCCTCATTCTAGAACACAGGACTTCATGTCATTGTAATTCATGTTGCCTAGCAACATGGGAGTCGTCATAGAGGCCCAACAATAAAGAGATGACATGTACAGTGATGTGCTGAGCGCTTTAACACCGAGATATGCCTCCGCCATCTTTTCCTGCTCATCTGTGCTCGAAGGGATCAGAATTAGAAACGCCATTTAAACGCTCTCCGGGTGACATCTTATCACGTCGTGCCGTCAGCACGCTTCCAGCGTTATCTAGCCCAAATCAAGCTGTCACGCATTTCACAAAACACGTTAGTGGTAAATAAATGCAGTGCACAAATAAAGGAGGCACACAGTAAGTCACAGTTCAAAAAGGATCACATTTAATCAACAAGCCATCCTAAGAGTCTCTTATTCATCAAGACAGTGAGGCGTCACAACAGCAATAAACAAAGTTATTTCTTAAAGTCTTTAGTTAAAAACGAAACACTTTTCTACCCATGCAACAGAAAGGTTGTTTAAAGGAATCGTTCACTCACAAAATGAACCTTCTGTCATCATTTACTCTGCCTAAACCTGTATGACTTACTTTCTTCAGTGGAAGAATATCCTGCTCCTTTCAATCCATCACGTCTACAGTTAAATGATGGTTATAGAGCCTATTATATAGTGCTCGACTACTTTTATGTTTCTTTTGTCTTTTTAGAGTTTACCAGACCCCATTCACTTCAGTGCATGTTCTTCACATAATCTCCATTTATCTTCCGCCGAAGAAAGCAAGTGTTTGGAACGACACGGAGGTGAGTAAATGATGACCGAATATTCAATTTCAGCCAGGTGAACTGCTCCTCTAAGCTCGGATGGGGTCCTGATACGACTGAAATCAAGTCTCTGTTTCTCTATGCCATTGGTGTTTGGTTGAGGTGAGGTCAGTCTGAGACCCAGAGACTTGTGCATGTGCACCTGACGCCCCCAGTGCCAATCGGCCTCCGTGCCACAGTGAGTCCTGAGGGGAAGGGGTAGAAAGCGAGGAGGGCGGTGAGAGTCCCTGATTGCGGAACCGTATGATCAGATTGTAGGGCGTATGACCTGCAGTTCTTCTAGTTTTGGAGTCCGGTATTATGACGTGGATTGGTGGCGAGCTCTTCAGAAGAACCAGCGGAAGGTGTCGGCGGCTCCGGCCGATGGTGCTCTCTATGGGAAGACACAGTTTAGCTCGATATAATGACCCAGTTAATCACAGAAATCATGTGTAAAATGGTGTGAGTCGTCTTCAAGATAAGATGTGACGGTTCAAAGTATTGGATCATTTAAAAATAAGAAATAAATTGGGAAACTGAACACAACGGACCAACCCGATATAATGACCCAGTTACACACAGAAACCATGTTACATACGTGTACGATGGTGTGTGTCATCTTTACCATAAGATGCAATGATTTAAAATATTGGATCATTTAAAAATGAGTGTTAAATTGGGAAACCGAACACAACGGACCAACCCGATATAATGACCCAGTTACACACAGAAACCATGTGTAACATACGTGTAAAATGGTGTGAGTCGTCTTCAAGATAAGATGTGATGATTCAAAATATTGGATCATTTAAAAATAAGAAATAAATTGGGAAACCGAACACAACGGACCAACACAACCATCAGTATGCAAAGGCCTTTGCAACCAAGCTGAGACTAACGTGTATGTCACTATTATTGACGAATTGCTTTTGTATCCAATTAAGAAATGGATTTTGTAAGTCGCTTTGGATAATTATAAACTGCCCATGGACGGTTGCATAGACTGCTTAGACTAGTCTTACAAGTCATTCATCTAATTAAGACTGGACATAACTTTTAAGTCTGTTGCATAGGTAGATTGGTCTAATCTGAATCCGAAAAGTAAGACTGATTACCCCTAACTAACTGCGAGTTGATCAGACACATAGTGGCTATGTTGGCAACTGGCCTCTAGAAACTGGATTTTGATCAAGTTTGTGAAGACTGAACAACTGAAAGACAATCAAGAGTTTAGTTTGAGACACTAAGTAGCACGTAAACTAGTTGTCCAAGAGCGCATTCTAGTATTTTTTCAAACAGTCGGTGCTTCATAATTTGACATCTGCACACACACATTCTACTAATTTATTCAGTGTCATCAGCGACTTTTTGCAGTGAATAATGCACCATTAATGCCGCTGGTCTAGTGTAGTATCACTTAGTGCATATTACTCTCAAGCAACTGTCTTGAACATCTAGGCTGTTGGCATTGGTGGCTTTGGATAAAAGCATCTGCCGAATGCTTAAATGTAATATTTTCAAACAGTTCCTAGAACCTCCTCAACACTGCACCTTGTGTATTATTATATGGAGACATCCCAAATGGTGCAGTGCCAGGAACGAAGACTAAATGAACTCTTAATGGACGTTCACAGAACGGTATCATCCGGTAACGCTGGTGTAGATGCTGCTATAGTGTGAACGGGCCTTTAAACTCTTCCTCATCCAATTTGCAATAGAAATCCATGTGATTGGCAATGTTGCATGAGGGCCAAAGATTTCCACATGTAGATTTTGCAACAGTATAATAGACAATAGAGCTTTTTGCCTGTGAAATTTCATGTATGTGACCACACCATACATTGGCAGTTCTTAGTCAGATTAAGCTGCAATGTGGACTAGGTTTTGTGCTGATAGTTGCCAGGCTCTGCAGAACTAGATCTGATGGTGCTGGACTGGATTGTGATGGTCTGATCTTAAGTCTAGTGAGTGGTGTTAGCGGGTTGTGAATAGATTAAACCGTCTTTGTATTATTGCTGAGGACTTACAACGTGTTGCCTCATCTCTCAGCCCTCAATACCGACTGTGTGTGTGTGTGTGTGTGTGTGTGTGTGTGTGTGAGAGAGAGCGATAAAGTGTGTGCTTGAGTGCAAGGGCATTTTTCCAGCATAAGAGGGCTCAAACCAGCAGCTAACACACACACACACACATTAATGCATGATGGTTAATTATGGCCGCTTGTGCCAAGACTGGGCTCTACTCCAAACCCCCAGCCATATCATTCCCAATTAAACAGCCCACTTCAATAGACCTCCCAGCATATGTGTGAGTGTGAGTGCGAATCCCACCTCCATCGTGCTGCCCGGTTTCTTCTTGAGTTCTTCACACTTTCTGAACTTGCAGATCTGATGACCCGTCTTTCTGTTTCGACAGGAGCTGCACACGCCGCAGTTAATGAGCCTCCTGCAGGGGGCGCAGACGCCGCAGCGCTTGCGCTTGCGTTTGGCCGCTCCGCTGCCGTTGCTGCTGCCGCTGCTGCAACTGCCGTTTGCATTTCCGTTAAGAGCGGCGGGCGAGCCGGAGCAAGATGAGCCGCTGTGCTGGCAGTCCGCCGCCACGTTGGCGATTTGAAATGCGCTGTCTGACATCGTAACTCCTGATGACCCTGCACCGGAGTGAAGCGTCGTCATGACGATGACCCCTGGCGGCAGCGACAGACCCCCCAGTGGGGGCATCCCTCCGAACGTCCCGCTTCGGTCCGCCTCTCCGGCTCCGCCGGGCGGTACAGACGGCGGGCACTTCAGTCGGTTCATGCACTCGGCCCCCGTTACGGGAAGGCCGCGACACTGCTCCGCGGTCAGCGGCGACAGGAAGTTGTCAGCCCCCATCGGGAGGGCGGAGTCTTGTGGAATGTGTTTGGCGGACATGTGCACGTTCACCTGCTCCGCCCTTGACATGCCAGTCCGATGTGTGTGAGGTCCGTTAACGTTAACCGTGGCAGGCTTTCGCCCCCACAGCATGGCGTTGTCGCAGGGCCAGGGCGGCATCGCCGATAGGCGGGCCGAGGGGAAGAGGGGCGTGGCGATACGGGCGATTTTGGCGGTCTGGGGAAACGGGGTGGCAGCAGCAGCGGCGGCGGCAGCCGTGCTGTTCTTATAGAAGGTGGCAAAAGAGCGGTACCGCTCCATCTGCGCACTGTAGTCCAACACGGGGTTCACACACGAGTCGATCTGCAGGGGAAAGTCCCGCCCGGGGGTGGGGTTGTAGTTGTGGGTGTGGCCGTGGGTGTGGCCATGAGCGTGTGGAGTTTCCATGCACACACTACTGCTCATGTTCGCCATCAGAGCAAAACAAACACGCACTAACGCCCAACCATCCACGGCAGTGGTCCTGTGGAGGAAAGAGGTGGAGGTGAACAGAGATGTTCATCAACTGAAGGTAAACGGAATTGACATTCAGACATTTTTAATATGTTTTAAAATCGCCATGACAATTCTTATTTTTTTTTATTGCAGTATTTATTGTAAATTATTTATCCATGCACATCATTTTGTTAAATTCATGTGCCTCGTAATCTTTAATCTAAATAACTTCCTCTCTTCTCTGATGTGTTTACTGGCACGAGGGCGGGGCAACCTGTCACTCACATGAGATTCACCAATAGCAAACCACAACCATCCAATCAATTCCCCACGGACAAAATCAAAATAAATTTCTCTCGGATATACGTCACAACAGGGAAGAAAAAAATATCGCAGCTTCCATTTCTTGCTGACTTTAACAGTTGCTTCCCATTCATTAAATTATTATATATATATATATTTAAATTTATTGTAAAATGTATTTACAGACAATATAGAATGTAGTCAAATCCTAAAGGATGCTTACAATGGAAAAAAAACAAGCAAGATCTTAAACTAAAATTATGATGGGGGGGGGCCTGAAAAAT
>CM077178.1:1080911-1095911 GCA_039654105.1 Coreius guichenoti | reverse complement strand
ATATTTCTAAATTTCAGTAACACTTTACAATAAGGTCTCATTTGTTAACATTAGTTAAAGCTGCAGTCTGTAACTTTTTTTTTTTTTTTTGGTTAAAAATGATCCAAAATCTATTTTTGAGCAAGTACATAACCAGCCAGTGTTCAAAACTATCTCCTTACCTTAGCCCGATTCACAACAGTAAACTTGTAATAATGTGTTATAATTTGAGTGGTACTGGTAGCTTTCCGCGGGAAATACGAGCTTGCCGCCTTTCATCTTTGCGTCATTACGTCATGTCTGTATACATAAAGGAGTCCTGCTAGTGTGAGGATGCTGCAGGTGGTGGATCATTTATAGCCTTTTCTCACAGCAGCTGGAATAATTAAACATAATTTTGATGGCGGATTGTAATCCAGAAAGGTCCAAACAACAATCATCAGTGACAGCTGGAGATTCACCTGTAGTCAAACGCAAAAGATTAGACTACAGGAATTGAAATCTACAGGTAACACTAATACACACTAAATACATATAGTCACGCAAAGCTGATGTTAACGTTAATTGTTAACATTAACAATTTGAGAACAAAATATAATAATAATTTGCACGGTTTGATGTGATGTGAGCTAAGCGATCATTAGATTTAATCACCTTTGGTAGCGCGATTTATTGTAATGTTTTGTTCTCAGTTGGTCTGAACAAAAGTGTCAGACATGTTACTTGTTCAGATGACATTTTCCAGTGAATATTCTTATTTTGGTCGTACTTCCAAGATGTAGAATCTGTGATCGAAGTACAGTATCCACACCGGTGTGGTGAATGAATGACACCCACACAAACTCCTCAAAACATTAGATTCATCCGCGCTGAGGAGCAGTGCCGACGCACAACCCACGTAAAGATGATAATTCAACAAATAACTGCAATTGCAGGTTTCAAACAGAGATGGCGACAAAGAGGCAAAACTTACGGACTGCACCTTTAATAACAATAGTTAACCCGAACTAACAATGAGCAAAACCTATATATTTTTTAATAAAGTAGTTCATAAAGTAGTACACTAATAAAAATAAAGGTTTCAAAAGGAGGATTTCACATTGATGCCATAGAAGAACCATTTTTGGTTCCCCAAAGAACCTTTCATTGATCAGTTCTTAAAAGAACCATTTCTTCTTAGTGCGAAGAACATTTTAATAATCTAAAGAACCTTTTATGCACCGTAAAGATTCCACGGATGCTAAAGGCTCTTCATGGAACCATCGATACCAATAAAGAACACTTATTTAAGAGTCTAAAGTTAATAAATGAAACCTTATTGCACAGTGTTTCCAATATTTTAATCCATGGACACTTGTAGTTTCTGTACATTTTCAGGGATCCTGCTCTCCTACCCAATACAATATTTTAGAGCCTGGCATATAACTAGTCAAATGTATATTCAATACATATTCAAATGGCCAAGTTGTTTTAAGGTCTTTTCCAGGTCTAGAAATCACATTTTTCCAAGACAGTGTGCATCTTCAAAGACAAACAGTTGATGAAGAGGTGAATTAAAATAAGAAATAATTAAGATATTAGTTGTTCACTCTTAAAAATAAAAGTTCTTTATTGGCATTGATGGTTCCATGAAGAGCCTTTAAAGGATTAGTTCACTTCAAAATGAAAATTTCCTGATAATTTACTCACCCCCATCTCATCCAAGATGTTCATGTCTTTCTTTCTTCAGTTGAAAAGAAATTACGTTTTTTTGAGGAAAACATTCCAGGATTTTTCTCCACATAGTGGACTTCAATGGCAACCAACGGTTGAAGGTCCAAATCAATGCAGTTTCAGAGGAAGGGCTTCAGAGGCTCTGCACGATCCCAGACGAGGAATAGGGTCTTATCTAGCCAAACCATTGGCCAAAAAAAAAAAAAAAAAAAAAAATGTATATACTTCTTAACCTAAATTGCTCATCTTGCGCTGCTCTGCGACACACCACGGATTACGTAATCACGTCGGAAAGGTCACGCTAGACGTAGGCAGAAGTGCCGCCCCCGTGTTTACAAAGAGCATGTGCGAAGACTAATACAAACGGCCTTTAGCAAAAAAAAAAGGTAAAACGATGTCGGACGATTTTGAAGTTGGAGGGTTTTTTTGGTAAAGGGCGTTTGTATTAGTCTTCGCATGTTCGCTTGGGGCGGTACTTCTGCCTACGTCTAGCGTGACCTTTCCGACGTGATTACGCAATCCGTGGTGTGTCGCAGAGCAGCGGAAGATGAGCAATTTAGGTTAAAAAGTATATACATTTTTTTTTTTTTTTTGGCCAATGGTTTGTCTAGATAAGACCCTATTCCTTGTCTGGGATCGTGCAGAGCCTCTGAAGCCCTTCCTCTGAAACTGCATTGATTTGGACCTTCAACCGTTGGTTGCCATTGAAGTCCATTATGTGGAGAAAAATCCTGGAATGTTTTCCTCAAAAAAACGTAATTTCTTTTCAACTGAAGAAAGAAAGACATGAACATCTTGGATGAGATGGGGGTGAGTAAATTATCAGGGAATTTTCATCTTGAAGTGAACTAATCCTTAAACATCCCTGGAATCTTTCCATTCCACTAAAGGTTTTTTAGATTATTAAAATGTTCTTCAAACTAAGAGGAAATGGTTCTTTTAAGAACTGATCACTGAAAGGTTCTTCAAGGAACCAAAAGCGGTTCTTCTATATATGGCATCACTGTGGAAATCAAACCCCTTTTGGAACATTTATTGTAGTGTAGTTTATTTTAAATCTTGTTAGGGGCCAAGCAACGAAGGTGTGTGAGCACCTGTTGTATCCGTTGTTGTTCTTATTACTATTCTTCCGTTTCTTCTTCTTCTTCTTCTTCTTCTTCTTCTTCTTCTTCTTCTTCTTCCTCTTCTTCTTCCTCTTCCGCTCGAGTCTATGGTAGCCCATAGAGCCGCTTGTGGGAAAGTTGTGAAATTTGGCACACAGATAGAGGACAGTCTCAACATTAACCACAGTGATTTTCGAGTCTCTAACTCAATCCCTCTGGCGCCACCAACTGTCCAACTTTGCACTCAAGTTTATGCTAATAACTTTCGAACCATAAGGGATAGAAAAATTTTCCCCCTTTCATTCCTTAGCTCCATTCCAAAAAAAAAAAACTGTTCATCCAATTTTCACAAAAATTTAACCAGATCATCTTCAGACCATGCAGACAAAAAATTTGGGAATTCAAGTTGATTTGTCAAACCGTTCTCAAATAACGTGCGAACAGATTCGACAAAGAGTGCCCCAAAATGAATGTGAGGCTATATCTCCGGAACTCTTTAGCGTATTTTGACCAAACTTGGTGTGTGTTATGACAACCATGACCTGAGGATACCTGCACAGTTTCGGCGCAGTGCCACCTAATGGTCAGGAGATATGAAACATTTACATTTTTGCTTGTAACTTCTGCATGGTTTGGACAACAATCAGAAAACGATTCACTTTAGATAGGGTGCAGCATGCAGAATCGAACGACACCCAATTTTCCCATATCGACCAGCATTTTGGGCGTCAGCCATTTTGAATTATGCTGTGAAATGCTGTATTTTACGAACACATTGGCGTATCAGTACTAAACTTGGTATGTGTCTTCGGCACCATGCCCTGAGGTACTCAAAAAGTTTCATGGCAGAGCCACCTTGTGGTCAAAAATTAAAATGAAAAAAAAAAAAAAATGCTAATAGCTTTTGAATAAATTAACCTAATGTAATGAAACTGGTCTTAATAGATTCATTGGGTCATGCCAAGAACATAGGCACCAATTTTGCCATAGTTGGCTGAACTTTCTGTCCGCCATTTAGATTTTCTTTAAAAACCTTCTTTTTCGAACTCCTCCTAGACCATTGGTCCGATTTTCACCAAAATTGAATTGTCATCTTCAGACCATGCCGGCAAAAAGTTATGGATTTCTTGTCGATAGACGAAACTGTTTTTCGTATACCACATCAACAAATTTGAGGCATGATGCCAAAATGACTCTGAGGCGGAATCTCTGCAATGCTTTAATACATTGACACCAAACTTTGCATGTGTCATTGTCACCTCACTCTGACCACACCATATCAATTTGGTCACAGCGCCACCTATTGGTCGAAAGTGATAAACCATTAAATCATATTACTAGTGAATGTATTTATGATTTCTTTGTGCTTGGCCCCTTAAATGCTGCTTGCAGCTATATTTATGTTTCATTTTTAGTCATTTAGTAATTTCTGCCTGGTTGTGAGGGTGTTGCTATGCAGTTGCTAGGCTTTTTATCCTCTGGTCTCTGTGATATTTTGGTGACTAGATGTCTTGGGTAAGGGTTCCTCCTTCAGTTTAAGCTTTGCATTATAATAAGTGTACATGATGTATTTTAGCTGGTTTGTATTCATATGGTTTGACACTCATCTTTCTGTCTGTTTTTAAAAAAGCACACACACTTACTTTCAAATTGAAATGAAAGAAATGCTATAATTATGAGCACAGGATGTAGCTGGAGGAAATGTACAGGTTTCCGACAAACTTTACAAGCTCCTATACCTAGACTAATTATAGAGTGTGTGTGTGTGTGTGTGTGTGTGTGTGTCCTTCAGACCTGCCCTTGCTGCTCCTGGTATTCTTATGCGTTTCCCTGGAGAACAAACACACACACACACACACACACACATCAAATACATTTAAACAGACCGTGCTCTTCATAAACACTCTCAGTTCTTCATGTGCAGCAGTGGAAACTTCTGACAGCTCAATGTAAACCCATTGCATTCTCTCTCTCTCTCTCTCTCTCTCTCTCTCTCTCTCTCTCTCTCTCTCTCTCTCTCTCACACACACACACTCACACACACACACACACACACACACAATGATGTCATCCTAAAGGCAGCGGCTGAATGAATCGCCCTCAGCGGTGCGCGCGCGCACACACACCTGACGCGCGCTCACGCTCTCCAGACGCCAAACTTCTGCGCGGAGCAAGCGAGATCTTTTCACGGGATATTTTCGCGTGGAGAAACTGAAGGTCTTATGTGTTTATATCGCCGCTCTCATAATGGACGCGATGCTGTTTTTCTCTCTCATTTGTGTTTGTGCAGCGGCAGGTTCAGACACACTCAGGTAAAGTCAAATGTACCTAAATTTGCATTTCAGAAGAAATGTTTCTTTCTTATATACTTTCATGGTCAATACAAAGTTGTGAGGCGTAAAACAATCGCTGCTTGTATAATTATCGCTATTATCTTAATACATTTATGAAATTGTCATGGTATTTTCCACTATTATAGCTAGTTTGTATTATACCTATGTTTTTGTAAATCTTTGTGATCATAAAAAAAGAAAATTGTAGTTGCCATGGTAACTTTCGAACGCTTTTAACAATGAAAGCGCTCGATGGCACATAATATAATTCTATAATGTTTCATTTTTCGTAATATTTCAGCTATTTCATTTTTTACACATCTATGATCAATACAATGTTATGAGACATATCTGAGAGAAAAAAAAATAATTGCCAATTTTATAATTACATTGTAAAAAAAAAAATTATCAATGAGTTATGACAACTTATGTTTTTACATTGCTCATCAAAATAAGTTAAGCAGTCAGTTTAATGTAATTTAAGTTGAAATGACGTAAACATCCAAGTAGACTGTACTTAAAAATTTAAGGCAGCAACTTTTTTTTTTTGAAGTGTATTGCTATTAATACATGTATGAAATTGTTTCTATTGTACCTGTGTTGTTGTAAATCTGTGATAAATTGCCTTTTTATTACCATTGTGACCGCAAAAAAACAACACATTTTACTATGGTAATTAACTTTCAAATAAAAAAATTAAAAGTCTAAATCAGTGAGGAACTTTTAAAATAATGTCATATATAATGCACTGTTTTCTATAAATCTTTAATTCTTTAAATCTTTAAATTAAAATAATAATAAGTCTTTAAATCTGCTCATGCTTCTTGTGTGTTTGTGTGTCACAGGTCATCCAGGCCGCAGGTTCTGTCCGGTGGATTGTGTCGGTACGGCTGGATGCAGGACTGTTGCTTGGGATGGACGAGAAACTCTCAGGGACGATGCAGACGTGAGTGAACACTCACACACAGGCCATGTTAGAGAACTAGATCAATGAGGCCTACGATCATTCAGTCCAAAAAAGAGAAACAAAACCTGTGCTAACTGAAAGAAAAGAAAAAATCGTATGCCGGTCATTTTTGACCCGGAACACCTCACAAGGTGGGAAACAACCCACAAAAAAAGGAAAAAAAAAAAAAAGGGAACTTGTGATACTCTGTATGAGCGAAGTCAGTAGGTTTTAAATGCGAAAGCATTAACTAGCATTTTCAGGAACACAACATGAGCGATATAGTTTATATTATTTGGAAAATACAAGAAATATGAGAAAATTCACTCACTGTATACTGTAGAAATAATATGAACATAGCCACACACACACACACACACACACTCATTTTGATGTATTGTGTCTGGTTTGTGTAGCCGTGTGTGAGTCGGGCTGTAAACATGGCGAGTGTGTTGGAACGGATCAGTGCCGCTGTCATCCAGGATTCACCGGCAAGACCTGCAACCAAGGTACAAGTGTGTGTCTGTGTATTTAACACCAGGGTTATTATAGTTAACTAAAACAACAACAAAAAAAAACATTTTTTGTTACTTGAAACAAAATAATAGTTAACTGAAATAAAATAAAATAAAAAGTGCAATTTTTCGGTGGTTTAGCCCTGCTTACATGCGGACAAATATATATATACACTGATCAGGCATAACATTATGAGCACTGACAGGTGAAGTGAATAACACTGATCATCTCTTCATCACCTGTTAGTGGGTGGGATATATTAGGCAGCAAGTGAACATTTTGTCCTCAAAGTTGATGTGTTAGAAGCAGGAAAAATGGGCAAGCGTAAGGATTTGAGCGAGTTTGACAAGGGCCAAATTGTGATGGCTAGACGACTGGGTCAGAGCATCTCCAAAACTGCAGCTCTTGTGGGGTGTTCCCGGTCTGCAGTGGTCAGTATCTATCAAAAGTGGTGCAAGGAAGGAACAGTGGTGAACCGGAGACAGGGTCATGGGCGGCCAAGGCTCATTGATGCACGTGGGGAGCGAAGGCTGGCCCGTGTGGTCCGATCAAACAGACGAGCTACTGTAGCTCAAATTGCTCAAGAAGTTAATGCTGGTTCTGATAGAAAGGTGTCAGAATACACAGTGCATCGCAGTTTGTTGCGTATGGGGCTGCATAGCCTCAGACCAGTCAGGGTGCCCATGCTGACCCCTGTCCACCGCCGAAAGCACCAACAGTGGCACGTGAGCATCAGAACTGGACCACGGAGCAATGGAAGAAGGTGGCCTGGTCTGATGAATCACGTTTTCTTTTACATCACGTGGATAGCCGGGTGCGTGTGCGTCGCTTACCTGGGGAACACATGGCACCAGGATGCACTATGGGGAGAAGGCAAGCCGGTGGAGGCAGTGTGATGCTTTGGGCAATGTTCTGCTGGGAAACCTTGGGTACCACGTACCACCTACCTAAGCATTGTTGCAGACCATGTACGCCCTTTCATGGAAACGGTATTCCCTGGTGGCTGTGGCTCTTTCAGCAGGATAATGCGCCTGCCACAAAGCAAAAATGGTTCAGGAATGGTTTGAGGAGCACAACAACGAGTTTGAGGTGTTGACTTGACCTCCAAATTCCCCAGATCTCAATCCAATCGAGCATCTGTGGGATGTGCTGAACAAACAAGTCCGATCCATGGAAGCCCCACTTCACAACTTACAGGACTTAAAGGATCTGCTGCTAACATCTTGGTGCCAGATACCACAGCACACCTTCAGGGGTCTAGAGGAGTCCATGCCTCGACGGGTCAGGGATGTTTTGGCAGCAAAAGGGGGACCAACACAATATTAGGGCATAATGTTATGCCTGATCTGTGTATACAGTGGGGAGAACAAGTATTTGATACACTGCTGATTTTGCAGGTTTGCCCACTTACAAAGCATGTAGAAGTCTGTAATTTTTATCATAGGTACTCTTCAACTGTGAGTGACGGAATCTAAAACAAAAATCCAGAAAATCACATTGTATGATTTTTAAGTAATTAATTTGCATTTTATTGCATGACATAAGTATTTGATACATCAGAAAAGCAGAACTTAATATTTGGTACAGAAACCTTTGTTTGCAATTACAGAGATCATACGTTTCCTGTAGTTCTTGACCAGGTTTGCACACACTGCAGCAGGGATTTTGGCCCACTCCTCCATACAGACCTTCTCCAGATCCTTCAGGTTTCGGGGCTGTCGCTGGGCAATACGGACTTTCAGCTCCCTCCAAAGATTTTCTATTGGGTTCAGGTCTGGAGACTGGCTAGGCCACTCCAGGACCTTGAGATGCTTCTTACGGAGCCACTCCTTAGTTGCCCTGGCTGTGTGTTTCGGGTCGTTGTCATGCTGGAAGACCCAGCCACGACCCATCTTCAGTGCTCTTACTGAGGGAAGGAGGTTGTTGGCCAAGGTCTCGCGATACATGGCCCCATCCATCCTCCCCTCAATACGGTGAAGTCGTCCTGTCCCCTTTGCAGAAAAGCATCCCCAAAGAATGATGTTTCCACCTCCATGCTTCATGGTTGGGATGGTGTTCTTGGGGTTGTACTCCTTCTTCTTCCTCCAAACACGGCGAGTGGAGTTTAGACCAAAAAGCTCTATTTTTGTCTCATCAGACCACATGACCTTCTCCCATTCCTCCTCTGGATCATCCAGATGGTCATTGGCAAACTTCAGACGGGCCTGGACATGCGCTGGCTTGAGCAGGGGGACCTTGCGTGCGCTGCAGGATTTTAATCCATGACGGCGTAGTGTGTTACTAATGGTTTTCTTTGAGACTGTGGTCCCAGCTCTCTTCAGGTCATTGACCAGGTCCTGCCGTGTAGTTCTGGGCTGATCCCTCACCTTCCTCATGATCATTGATGCCCCACGAGGTGAGATCTTGCATGGTGCCCCAGACCGAGGGAGATTGACCGTCATCTTGAACTTCTTCCATTTTCTAATAATTGCGCCAACAGTTGTTGCCTTCTCACCAAGCTGCTTGCCTATTGTCCTGTAGCCCATCCCAGCCTTGTGCAGGTCTACAATTTTATCCCTGATGTCCTTACACAGCTCTCTGGTCTTGGCCATTGTGGAGAGGTTGGAGTCTGTTTGATTGAGTGTGTGGACAGGTGTCTTTTATACAGGTAACGAGTTCAAACAGGTGCAGTTAATACAGGTAATGAGTGGAGAACAGGAGGGCTTCTTAAAGAAAAACTAACAGGTCTGTGAGAGCCGGAATTCTTACTGGTTGGTAGGTGATCAAATACTTATGTCATGCAATAAAATGCAAATTAATTATTTAAAAATCATACAATGTGATTTTCTGTATTTTTGTTTTAGATTCCGTCTCTCACAGTTGAAGAGTACCTATGATAAAAATTACAGACTTCTACATGCTTTGTAAGTGGGCAAACCTGCAAAATCGGCAGTGTATCAAATACTTGTTCTCCCCACTGTATATATATACAAATGAGAAATTTTGCCTTGGCAAACAAGACGAAATAAAATAAGTACGTTTGTTTTTTATTTCAGTTAACTTTTTTTTTTTTTTTAAATTTCATGCAACAAAATTTTATGGTTATAGTTAACTATAATAGCCCTGACACACACATGCACACTAAATAAATTCCTCTATAAATCTCCTAACAGCTCTTCAAACTCTCACCATGAATGAGAGCACATGTGAAAGTGCGTCTGATGACATCATGAGTAGTGTGTGTGTGTTTTCGTCATTAGCACACAGGTGCACAAACATTCGGACCAATCACAGGCAGCGGTTCGGCTCGAGTGTCCCGCTGGGTCTGGTGTTAGTGAGTGATGGGAGCTCTGTGTGTCCGATGGGATACATATTAAGAACTGATTTACAGGAGAAACACACGGAAGCCTGTTTTCGTTGGCCTTTCTGGCTCTTGAAGAATCTGAAGAATGTGATTATAATATATGATTCTCTATGGGTATTTGTGGAGAGTGTGTTACTTGGAGGCTTTCAGGCTGAGTCGTTGCGTTAAAGTATTTTTTGTGTTCAATCTGTTGAGATTCATCTCACACAAGCCACTCACAGTTAATGAAGAATCTTATAGACACTTTAAAGAACATTGTCATTTAGGCCTTCATATTTTAAACTGTTTCTCTTTGTGTTCGTTGTGTGGGTGGTCGAGTTAGTGTGTGCGTGTGTGTGCGTGTGTGTGTGTGTGCGTGTGTGCGTGCGTGTGTGCGTGTGTGTGTGTGTGGCGTGTGTCGAGTATGTGGGTGAGTGGGTGAGTGTGTGTGCGCAAGTGTGCGAGTGAGAGTGTGTGTGTTTGTGTGTGTCTGTGAGTGTGTGTGTGTGTGTGTGTGTGTGTGTGTGTTTGAGTGCGTGTGTGTGTTTGCATGTGTGTGCATGCGTGTGTGTGTTTGAGTGCGTGTGTGTGTGTGTGAGAGAGTGTGTAAGTGTGTGTGTGTTTGCACGTGTGTGCGTGCGTGTGTGTGTGTGTGTGTGCGCATGTGTGCATGTTTGTGAGTGTTTGAGAGTGTGAGTTTGTGTGTGTGTGTGTGTGCGCGTGTGTGTGAGTGTTTGAGAATGTGAGTGTGTGTGGGTGAGTGGGTGAGTGTGTGTGCGCAAGTGTGCGAGTGAGAGTGTGTGTCTGTGAGTGTTTGAGTGTGTGTGTGTGTGTGTGTGTTTGAGTGCGTGTGTGAGATAGTGTGTAAGTGTGTGTGTTTGCACGTGTGTGTGTGCGTGCGTGTGTGTGTGTGTTTGTGTGTTTGAGTGCGTGTGTGTGTGTGAGAGAGAGTGTGAGTGTGTGTGTGCGTGTGCGTGCGTGCGCATGTGTGTGAGTGTTTGTGAGTGTGTTTATGTGTGTGTCTGTGAGTGTTTGAGTGTGTGTGTGTGTGAGTGTGTGTGTGTGTGTGTGTGTGTGTGTGTGTGTCTGTGAGTGTTTGAGTGTGTTTGTGTGTGTGTGTGTCTGTGAGTGTTTGAGTGTGTGTGTGTGTGTTTGTGTGTGTCTGTGAGTGTTTGAGTGTGTGTGTGTGTGTGTGTCTGTGAGTGTTTGAGTGTGTGTGAGTGTTTGAGTGTGTGTGTAAGTGTTTGAGTGTGTGTGTAAGTGTTTGAGTGTGCAAGAGTGTGTGCGAGAGTGTGTGCGAGAGTGTGTGCGTGAGTGTGCGCGTGAGTGTGTGTGTGTTCCTGCAGGGATGAACTTGCCTGTAAAATCAGATACATGTCAGACACATTCCACTCATTCTCAGAGAGACGCAGGACGTGTGTGTGCATCGCCTCTGACCGCACACGTCTCTCCGTCTGTCTCTCAAGTTCACGTCACTGTCAGGTCCGTCATGACTCTGTTCTCTGTCTGCAGATGTGAATGAGTGTGCGTTCAGGCCGTGTAAGTACAGGTGTATGAACACACTGGGCAGTTATAAATGCTACTGTCTCAACGGCTACATGATGGCGGCCGACGGCACGTGCAGGAGTGAGTACTTCCTCTGGGCTTCCCAGTCACTTCCTGCATCCTAATGTGTGTGTCCTGATTTACATCAGTGTTATTTTAGTTTAATTTATATTTTGAATTAGCTTTTATTTTTATATTTTAAGTTTTCATGTTAATTTTAGTTTAATTAATCGTGATTTAATTTAGCTTTAGTTTTTATTTATTTCCAGTGCTTCAGCTTTAACTTGTTTCATTGTATTACCAAGGCAACGTTTCTCATTTTTATTTAGTTTAAGTTTTTCAACAAATATTTTTATTTTATTTTATTATTTTTTATATATATATTTTTTTTTTATTTCAGCTTTATTTAAATTAACAGAAATGTTTCTAATAGTTTTAGTTTAAGTTAATGATAACCCTGTTTTACATACATCTCTCAAAATACATTTTCTTACACTCAAAAATCGAAAGATAAAATGAGAAATTTTATTTTATTATTATTTACTCAGATTTACTCCATAATTTTTACTGTAATTTTAATCTAAAAAAAAATCAAAAATCCGTCTGTGTCTGTAAGTTCCTGCTGCTTTGTGTGTGTGTGTTGTTGCAC
Source organism: Coreius guichenoti (assembly GCA_039654105.1). Lineage (NCBI taxonomy): Eukaryota > Metazoa > Chordata > Actinopteri > Cypriniformes > Gobionidae > Coreius > Coreius guichenoti. The sequence goes on along the minus strand of CM077178.1, from coordinate 1,083,805 downwards.
TCAAGCCCTAGTCAGCACATTGATTATATCGGACTCTTGCTGAGCCTGTCACAGTGCATTATGGGATTGCTGTCTCTGTGAAGTGTACATGCAGCGCAGGCGCTTACGGCTCGTTCTCTGTGTGCAGATGCTCGTACGTGTGCGATGGCGAACTGTCAGTACGGCTGCGCGGTGATGAAAGGAGAGGTCAGATGCCAGTGTCCGTCTCCAGGACTGCGTCTCGCTCCCGACGGCAGGACGTGTGTCGGTACGGATGCAGGATTTACACACACACCGCTCAAAATACATCTCTCTGAGAAACCTGTCATTTTACACTCAAAAATCAAAAGATAAAAATGAGAAATTACATTTTGCATTGATTATATTTACAATTAGATTCAGTGATAATTTTTATAATTTGTAATTAATTAATAAAATGTCATTAATTTTAATAAATAATAATAACAAATGATATCAATAATAATAATTAATTATTTATAATTATATTTATGTCGATATGTGATTATATAAACATAATTCTGTTTATTCTATTTTTATATCATTTTCACTACTTACTGTTTCAAAGCAGCTTCACTGAAAATGCATGTTTAATATGTGTATAACCATTATATTTTTTTTGCACTGCGTCATTATTTATTATTATATTATAAAATTGTAAAATTATATATATTTACATAATGGTGGTATTGGTTGTACTGCTTTTAATTTGTGCTTATTGAAATAAAATGAGATGTAATTTAATTATTTAATTACTCTAATTTACTCTGTTTTTTATTGTAATTTTACACTCAAAAATCTAAATATAAAAATTAGAATTTAATAACATTATTATTAATTTACTCTATAATTTTTACTGTAATTTTACACTCAAAAATCAAAATATAAAAATTAGAATTTAATAACATTATTATTCATTTACTCTATAATTTTTACTGTAATTTTACACTCAAAAATCAAAATATAAAAATTAGAATTTAATAACATTATTATTTATTTACTCTATAATTTTTACTGTAATTTTACACTCAAAAATCAAAATATAAAAATTAGAATTTAATAACATTATTATTTATTTACTCTATAATTTTTACTGTAATTTTACACCCAAAAATCAAAAGATAAAAATGAGAAATTTGTTAACTTTTAATTTACTCTATAATTTTGGGGATATGCACGAGACATTATTTTGTGTGTTTCTGTCATAAATCTCTCTGTATTGAGTGTAAATGTCTGTGATTCGCTCTGCTCAGACGTTGACGAGTGTGTGACGGGTCAAGCCAAGTGTGCGAGGTCTCGTAAGTGTGTGAACACGTTCGGCAGCTTCGTCTGCAGATGCCATGAAGGCTTTGAGCTGAAGCACATCGGTGGAAAATATCACTGCACAGGTGTGTTCAGAGGAAAACACATTCTACTGCATTAGATGCTTCACAGACTCTAAACACGTGCTCTTTCCAGATAAGAAGCTCTCTTCTGTTTGCCATGACAAGCCAGGTCACAAGAAATGCAAATGTACACCGAGTGCTAATGGGAAGGGTTACGACTGCAAATGTGAGTGAGTGTGATCTTACAATAATTCACCATGATGGTATTTTCTGTATGAGTGTGTTTAAGTGACGCTGTTTTTTTTAGCTGTTGTTAAAGTCACTATTGAACCTGCAAGACCAGTGAAGGTCACAGCCAGTCCCACCAGCATCTACACGGCAACAACTCCCATGACAACCACCAAAGAAAAAACCACAACAACAGCCACAGTAATTCCCACCACGGCAACTGCAGTTCCAACAAGCAATGCTGATACAAAAGTAACACCTACTACTGTTGCCATGACAACGACGGAATCCACCAAAGAAAAAACCACAACAACAACAGCCACAGTAATTCCCACCACGGCAACTGCAGTTCCAACAAGCAATGTTGATACAAAAGTAACACCAACTACTGTTGCCATGACAACGACGGAATCCACCAAAGAAAAAACCACAACAACAACAACCACAGCAATTCCCACCACCACCGTCACCACGGCAACTGCAGTTCCAACAAGCAATGTTGATACAAAAGTAACACCAACTACTGTTGCCATGACAACGACGGAATCTACAACTACAACAGCGCTCACAACAACAACCACAAGTCCAACCACGACGGCCACAACTACAAGCCCCATTATAACAACAACAACAGCGGCGGCCCCGCCCATGAGCTCCACGACAACTCTGGACAACCGCATCCACAGAGAGAGCACCGCAAAGCCCAGAGGAGACGTACACAGTGAGAAAATAATGTGTTTATTTAATATTTTGTATTTTTAGGGGATTTTATGGTACTGAATTATATGTATGCAGTAGTTTATAATCCATTTATTAGACTTGGAAATGAAATTTCCAGCTTAAACATTCATAAATCTGAATGTTTTGGATCTCAGACTGAAGTTTGGTCTCTTTTTAAAGACGACGCTTGGCAGATTATTGCTGACATAAAAAAATTATTGTTATGGACAAATATTACTATTTTGAGTTTTTATATGAAATATATATTTTTCAAAACATGTTTACTCTAAAACTGAGAAAATCTGTGAAGCTGTGAGCCATAAAGCCAAACAAGTCGTGTTCCAGATGTGAGGTTGATATCTCAATAAATGAGCGTTCAGTCAGATTTAGTTTGGCTGCAGTACCAAACGCTTCCACTAGATGAGATTCATTCTCCATTCATTTCCAAAGCGCTCATTTTAGACGGCCAGGAGCACAAGTGTGTTTTTTCAGGACCATGATTTTTTTGTGTGATTGTGTGAGTGTGTACACGAGCGTGTGAGTGCATGCGTGTGTGTGAGTTTGTGTGTGTGTGTGTGAGTTTGTGTGTGTGTGTGTGAGAGTGTGTGAGTGTGTGTGTGTGTA
>CM077178.1:1073411-1075911 GCA_039654105.1 Coreius guichenoti | reverse complement strand
TCATTCTGTTTTTGCCATAATTGACACAAAAACACGATAATATGTTCTCGTTGTGTCGTGGCGACATCATGTGTTCAACATGTGAACTACCGGAACTCACTGAGGTCTGAAGTGACATTTCATTTGAAATCTTATAATAAATAGTTGACACTTTTCCCAAATATTAAATTTGATAAGGTATGGACAGCGACAAACAAATTAAAAATGATTAATCATAATTACCCTTGTACTAAATATTTAAGTACATTTAACCGAAATGTTTCCCCACTCTGCTCTCTTTGCCAAGAGGAGGAAGAATCTCTTTTACACTTTTTCTACCTCTGTTCTTATAGTCCTTCTGTAGCTCCGCCCCTTTTCAGCGCCGCGCTCGTTGTGTTCTGTCTTCCGGTTTGTGTTTCCACAGAATGAAGGTAATACTAAACATTTATGGCTTCAAATTTCAGCTTTCTTTCTTGTGTTTCGCCAGCTGTGTAATATCAAAGACTTTATATACAGAAAGACAGTGCACTCATATTACTATGGGAGAAAGTGCAATGAGCAATATAGCGGAATAAGTCCCGCCTTCTAAATAAGAGCCAATCACCAATTGGTAAAGTCAACCTGTCACTGCAGCTGCCCTTAGAAGCTCCGGTTCCTATAGAAACAGGCTGTCCGAAATCGCCTACTATGTGAGTAGGTACTACATTTGAATTTGAACGAACTTCGCGAAAGTATGTTCTATATAGTATGAATGAATGTAATCTGGACATACTACATCCGCCATGTTGTCATTATCATGTGACCTACCAGCATCAGTTGCGTCCATAGATTGTAAAAAAAAGATGGATGACGCGCCTTCACTTTCTTCCGTTGATGTAACTGAAGCCGCCAGTGTCCAAATATGGCGCTGACATCTTGGGTCTGGAGTCTGCGCAGTCGAGAGCACGAAGTTGAGCCGCGATATCAAGGTCCCGCCCACAATCCCGCCTAATCAACAACTTTTTGTGAAATAAACAGTTATGGAAATGTAGAGATTAAAGTTAAAGCTCCAATCTCCCCCCGAAGTTCCTGAAAAATGTCCGTTAGTGCCTCAGTGACTACTTCACTCAGAAGCTGTCAGTCAATCATAACGTCACACCCCCATTTATATAGCATCAAATAACTAACTAAAACCAAACTTATTTGAAGAACGAACACTTGAACTTACATCAGTGTAATAAAAACAGCCTAAAAGGACAGAAACCATCTTTGGAAAAAATGTATTTGAAGTGTAATTTAATGTCGGACAATTTTAAAGTTGGAGGAGAACATGAGATGGAGTTTTTCGGCACTGGGGCGGTACTTCCACCTACATCACGTCATGAAGAAGAACAACACCGAAGTCGAGAATTTGAGGTTAAAATGTATATAAATGTTTATTTTTTGTTAAAAATGTCTGATGGTTTGTCTAGATAAGACCCTATTCCTCCTCTGGGATCGTGCAGAGCCTCTGAAGCCCTTCCTCTGAAACTGCATTGATTTGGACCTTCAACCGTTGGTTGCCATTGAAGTCCATTATGTGGAGAAAAATCCTGGAATGTTTTCCTCAAAAACCTTAATTTCTTTTCGACTGAAGAAAGAAACACATGAACATCTTGGATGAGATGGGGTGAGTAAATTATCAGAGAATTTTCATCTTGAAGTGAACTACTCCTGTAACGCGGTCATGTGTGAGTGTGGCGTGGCCCCGCCCCTCCGCCCAGCGTGAAACTCCAGAATACACCGCAGACTTTCACACAAACAAACTCGGCCTGAACACCTGTCCACTGAGAGAGACGCAAACGTGTCCAGCTCAGGAGAATATGATACTACACATGTACCGAGAGAGAGAGAGAGAGAGAGAGAGAGAGACTCCAGTCCTTTCATTTGCTTCTGACCGCCACTGAAACACAGAGCTCACTGTGCAGGTGAATATTACGTTCTTTTATCATATTATACATGACAGATATTTATTATAGCATGTACATAACTGCTCTGGAATAATATTGTAGATAGCCTTTCAGACAAGTCACATTGGCAACACATTACAATAATGTCATGCTAGTTAAGCGTTAGATAATGCATTAACTAACAATGAGCAATATGTATTTATTAATCTTTTTTAACGTTCAGCAACTGTTTATTGTTAGTTCATGTCAGCTAACGTCCATTAAATAATATTAACACCACAACTTTTGATTTAAATAATGCAGAAACTATCATAGTTAACAAATGGAACCTTGCCAGTTAATAAAACGTTTTTGCCAACGTTAAGGGAACGTTCCATTTTGCAAACATCATCGGAACGTTACTTTTGAATGTTTTCTGAACGTTCTGAAAATATTAAATGACGTTTTGAGAACATTATTAAAGAGCGGATAGTTTTAAACGAACGTTCTATTAACGTTACTGGAAGAAAGTTTGTTCATAACTTTGAGAGAACATTCTGTAACCGTAACATTTAATTGCATGTTTTTGTTCTTACACACCCACGCTAATAATT